>JAZGTI010011437.1:0-16637 GCA_036877585.1 Botia kubotai
GGCCTCTCAACGTCCCGACTCATACATACGACAAGCTTCAGCAGCTCCAGACAGGATGTAGCACATGTCTATAATTTCCCAACCACCTTTTCCCATGACCCACAGGTGCTATAACACAAACAGCTGCCTTGTACCAGAGACCCAGCCATGGCAAACTGATATTTCACGCTTGTGTGCCACACGGGCTACAAGTGGAAATGTCTGAGTTGAAGGACACTACGAGACACTGTTTTGTTTCTGTTGTTCTGTTAGCTGTGGACTGGCTGACCTATGTACGCTTATGTAAGCTAGCGCCACTCGACCCAGGATTCAAACCTGTGACCAAGCCGCCATGGAAGACCGGCGCGCTAACAAGGAGGCTAAAGACCTTTGCTAGTGGGTCTCTTGAGGTTGGGCAGTGAGGTTTACACATGACACAGCTCTTACCAGCTGGCATTTGTTACATTAGTAACACAAGATCACAAAACAGCACAATTTAACCGCAGGGACATTTTAAGCTCAATTGAAAAGGCTCTAGTTTTTTAGGCGACTGATTCAATGCAGATTCTGAGTGGGATGGTCTCTCAAATTTAAATGTATAATCTCTATTTTTGTATTGTTGCATCTTAATGCGGCATTATGCAGAAAAAGTGTAAAAACAAAAAGATAAAATATAGTCTCTTTTTTCTCATTAAAAGATTTACGTCTGAAGAAATTAACAGTAGTATTTCAAAAAATAATTGTTTTTAAATCAATTAAACTCACATGAGATGAAGAATCCAGTCAAATCAGTTTTGTCCTACAGGCCTCACGGTAGCCGCCATTTTGAGATCACATGACCACTTGACAACTACTCAGTGTATCTCAGTAACCAACTTATCAGATACTTTCTGTCATGAAGTAAATTAATCAAGTTTAAATGTGAATTCAGTAAATAAAACATTTGCTTTTAATGTTTTTATACATTAGTTGCTCTTAAAATGCCCTTGATGGATATAAAAAATACTTAAACTATATCTTATTTTATTTTCTAACTTGACTTTTAAAGACTTGTAAAGATTAATGATGGTAATGGCGCAACTTTTAAAGTATGTTACTCACAACAGTTGTAAAAGACCAACGCTGTTCACTGTATTCTGTTAACTGCATTGGGGGCAAAACAACAGTTGTTTGTACCTCCAGATGAGGGGTAGACATGTAAAGACTTGCCTAAATGTGGACACATGCCCTCTGATGTCCAGGCAGACCCCCACTAAGCAGCTGAGCTAAACAGAAACTGTCAGGAGTCACCCACATGCTGTTGAAACCCAAATGATGGGCAGAACAAACAAGAAGAGGTTCAGAGAAATTAGGGGACTTTCCGAGGGGCTGGATATGTATTTAGGGAGGAGATCAGTGTATACAGTTCCTCAGCATGAGGATGCAGAAAAACTCTACAGGTAGCTGTAAGCAGAGGACACGGTTCTCCAAAATAAACCGAAGCGAGGGTGGGACAAATACATTAGCACACATGGCTTTTAAATGATCGGAACTTTAAATGCATGGGTTTAAAAATAATTCACCGATGCACGTGTCTCATCCCATAGAAATGAAAAATATCTCCTAGACAGCAATGAGATCAGATGGAAAGAAAATGGAAAATCTTGCTTAAGTCTTCTGTCTTTTAGATTTTCTCCGGAGAAACACAATGATCTCATGTTTCTCTTCTATTAATGTCTCAGACGTTTGTTCAAATTTATCCATTCACCAAAGTCTGCAATTAAGAGTTTTAAAACTTAATCAAACATTTTCCATCAAATTGTCTGAGCTACCCATATTCATTTCACAGCTCAATTTACTCTAACTTTGTCAATAATTGTCTTGTTTTTGTTTCTTCAACATTTTAGGAGAAACATTTGAGGCTTCAGAAGTGAATTTTATTGAAATACTTCAATAAAACCACTAAGAACTCATTAAAGTCTCCTGACCTTCTAAAGAGCAAAACAGTTTTCCTCTGTGATCTTGTTAAGGCGATAGATATAGCTTGAATAGGTCAAGCTTACCAACTGTCCCATCGCTGGATCTGTAGATACCAGTGAATGAATAGTAGCTGACATGACCATTGTGTAACTGTTTTTCATACTATTGATGGACAGCTGTCCCACCCAGTAGAGCTCAGACAGCAGCACCTGCTTTGTAGCAGGAGGTTAGTGACATGTGTACACTTTTGTTCTCCTACCCAGAAACATCTATCCATGAGTAAGCTCTTCTGATGAGACTGGCAGAAGCAATGAGTGACGATACACTTCTGGCGGACGCTGCTGACCCAAATGGCGTGACCTACAGAAGAAGCCCTAAACCCCTCCACAACAGTACAACAGTCTCTTTGAGGAAGTCATTTTAATATTTATAATCATATAAATCATTTCATTCATACATACGGAGGCGGTAAACAAGCTGTAAATGTGTCACAAAGAGGCACTTTTTGAGGTTTTAATTGTCACAAGGAGATGATTTCGAGGTCCTTTTGTCACGTGATTCTAACAGCTGTTTTAGAGATCCTGTGACTCAGCTGATAGTGTATTGAGTTACCAGTCTGAAGGTTTGATTCCCTGTTTATACATCAGAGTGACCGGCAGGGTGAGTTTCTGCTCAAAGGCCTCCAAACCCCAATAGACGGCTACACGTTTAAGTGTATTTATCCCATAAAAGAGATCAAAAGGGTAAGATCAAAAAACCAATGGCTGGGCTGCTTATATCTTTACGGCTCCCCTAAGCACCAGCAAATTGTTGGCAGCTAATTTGGTTCATTAGCATATATCTAATGATTCTAATCAGCTTCTAACAAATACATTACGTCAACAGCAAAAACACAGCCATTGGTTGGAGCCAATAGCCTTGAGGCTTGTGTGCCAACATATCGTGCAGTAGCACTTTGAGTGACCTGAGTTCAAGTCTTGGCTTGTGATCTCTTCCTGTTCCTCTTTTCCATACGATTGACTGTCATGCACAAACTCTGTAATAAAAGTCAAAGGCAATCACTGCTTCATAATGAACTTGTCTTATCCGCACAGCTGACGAGTGATCAGCGTTGTTTTTTCAATGGTGATGGCATGCACCATAAAGAACAAGGGTCATTTTTGGTTTCTTACAATGACTGATAAGTAGACATGAGATAACAGTGAGAAATGCAGCAACAATCCCTTGAACTTTCCTGCACTCGTTCCTGCTAGACAAGCAGCTGTCTCAATAACTCCCACTTCATACTTCCCAGAGTCAAGATGATCTGAAGCAGACCCTGATGCGAATTATTTGGGTTTGCGCTAACCAAACGGCAACGCGGCAGCTGTAGAGGGCCCCCACCCCTCCGCCAGACCACAACTATCTTCCACCTCTTAGACCCTTGAGATTATGGGACAGATCCAGGAAAGGCTTGTTAAATCAGGGCTGCGTATCATCAGAAGTTTCCCACGTCTGAGATCTGGGTCAACTGACGCGGCTTAGAGTGTTGAAATGATCAGTTAGCTCCTTTCATCTCTCCTACTCTGAGGGCGTAGTAGCAGTTTAACAGCTTTACAGAGAAGCCCTTTGCATTATGTAGGTGTGTGTGTGTGTTATGTTGGGTAGTGTGTACTACTGGGTCATTTCCAATAAGTGAATTAACACTTTCAGGAGCCAGTTTAATAAACAGTTGTGGCACTTTTGCATGTGGTGTTTAGCACCAACGCCCTTACCCACCAAACACCCGTATTCCAGTTAAACTGGCGATATCTGCTTTGCGTGTGTGTTTACAGTAAGTCACTGTCAAACTTTTCGAAGGCAAACAGATAACAGACAAGTTTAAATAAGCCTTATTTATAAATGCGAGCGCTATGTAGCTGCCACATAAGTTACATGATGCGTTTGCTGCCAGCAAAATTCAATTGTTGTTTACAAATAGATATTTAAAGATATCGTCTAGCAATCAGCAATTCATCATAAGCAAATAATTAATATTTTTAGCAGGCAAAATTAATTAAGTGAGTTTCTTCTACAAAGTATATGATGGCTCACAATGGTGCTGCATTTGTAACTTGTAAAAGGTTTTTAAACGGTTTTGAATAGTTATAACTATTAAAGAAAATGACTTGTTTTATCTCCTAATTTATCATTTATGCAAACCTTTCTCCACTATGCACCTCAAAGCTGGACAGATGGAGAGAGGAGGGCTCCAGGGCAGGTAGGCATCCCTAGAATGCAGGGGCAGCTTGGGGGCTCTCAGTAGGGGCTGAATGACGCATAACTGCCTCCCACCCACACCCACGGAGAGAGGCTAGAATGGTTCATTGTCCCCACACTTTCAGGGTCCCCTCCCCTCTTCTCTGGGACCACATCCCACCATGCTGAGCGGGCGAATCTTGGGGGTCTAACGCCTACACACACCCGCATATCCAGTGGGACACACAAATGTTCAATGCAAAAATTCCCATCATTGTTTTTGGTGCAAAATCCCAAAAGTAGTACAATGACAAAAACTTTAGGACAGATGTTGAATTTGCTATACTGTAAATAAGCCTCACAGCCTTTTTCAGCCAAAGACACAGATAATAAATGTCAAAACATGGCGCGCGTGCTAACTATCATCTCATTAACGACGTGCAGTAGATTGAGAAGAATCTGTTTCATAAATTCAGTGTAAAGCAACGCGGATAACAACCGCATATGTTGTGAAGTGTTGAAAGCTGACATCCATAGTTAAACTGCTTTAGCGCAGTTACTCTGTGTTTACACGATGCGCTGAGAAATTGCGGACGTTTCTTATTATTATTATATATTAGACACTTTTACTGCCTTCTGAATTACAATACAACAATTTATCTTAATGTACCTTAAAGTCGTAACACTTACTTTTGCTGCTTTTGCCCTTTTCAATCTTAAAAAATAAAATCTGTCATACCAATATTAATTATTACAAAACATTGATTTAAGAATTTGATAAACTTGACGAATCATTAAAAAGTGAATCATTAATCATTTCAATATTTATGTTTAATCCTCAGTTGTGGCGTTTTTCCCAAGATGAAATGTGTCAAATCAATAGGAAAAACAAACCCAATAGTTTTTTGGTGTCTAACTTTCGATCAAGCTTTAATGTTGTGAAACGCAAATGCAAAACGTGTGAACATACTATTCATATGCGTCTATGTGGGCCAAATAAAATGCTATAAACTTAACAAGCAAGACAATGGAGCCTTTTCAAATTTTCATAGTTACCGTCACATCACGTGACCCTCAACACCCAAATCCTGTTTGTTCATGTGTTCAATGTAATAAGCATGTAGAGAAGATGGAGAGAAATAACGGGGTTTAAATCAGCCTGCAAATGGCCTGTCGTTACTAAACAGCTATATGAATACAGGTTTACATTACATGAGGGTATATGTGACCTACACACTGAACTCACTCGCTAAGATGCCGAAAAATCGGTCGATTCCCTAACTTCCGCTTTTGTATAGTTACACGAAATGTACAGTACGAGTCCGATGATGCAAACTGAAGGGTGTTATATATACACTCTCATTTGCCTGAGGCTCCGTCTGGACACGGAGGCAGTGCGTCTTGGCGCGGCAGACAGTGGTGCTGTGTAGGCGCTTCCCAAAAACGAACCGTGATGGTCGGTGTCAGGCCAGACGGAGTGAGAGATGTGACGGAGCGCCCACGCGTGACACACGAGTCTTGTGGAGAAATGACGGCAGGTACCGCCGCCAAATCCGAAACCTCCGGGCCACATGTCACACGCGGGAGCAGTGATGTCACCTCCTCCTCGCTAGAACATATTCCATCTGAACCCTAAAATAAGTCCTTCAGCAGATTCGTTTCATAAATAGTTCGATTAACAACTAACACACCAAAGTAATAAAAATATACCTATGAAAAACACATCCTAAAAGTATAAGTGGAAAATTAAATGGGTGTTGGCCATGAATATGTGACACATTGTTCTGATTTGATGGTTGCATGAAGTAGACTTTTTCATTTGCTAGGGAGCTTGAAATGTAGAGCAGATTGCAAATAGGATCTTTAGAATCTCCTGTTTTTTCTAGAAATATATCTCTGGTTAAATTCCTTAAGACTACATTATCTGTGGGATGCATTTTATAGCTTTATATTGTATATTTGTTTGTTTGGGTTCACTAATCTGCAGGTTTGTTTCATAAATGTGTTGTTTTCTCGTTTTTTTTCATTAACTGTGTCATTGGTCTTGTTGATCAGTAACTGGGCAAATATTTAGTATTAAGGTCTGCAAAATCCTACCACAGCAAAGTTAAAACTTTGCAAAAGTTATCACAGCAGATAAAAGGAGAAAAACACATGGCTGAACATTGTCTCAGATTCTAATGGCACACCACGACATCACAGCCCTAAACCCTACAACATGTCCCAGATCTGTGCCCTGGAGTCATGTGACAAACAGGATTATCCCCCGTTGACTAGGCTCTGATCCCTGCCTGGACAAGCTCCCTGCTCCTGTCCTTTTCGAAGGGAACCCCTGCCAGCCCATCTGCACCCACCCCAAACCTGCACTGTAATCCATCATGTTCTGTCAAAGGCAACCCTGGATCTCCGCCCCCTCAAGGGTCATCATTACCCTAATCCACCGGGTCCGTCGCCCATTCTAGCCGAACTCCTGGAGTCCTGTTTACCCAGCACATCTGAATCAACAGCAGCATTGGGACCTGTAGCTCTCACCTCATTAGGTCTCAGCTGGGTGTGCCTGTGACGTATACAGGTTTGCTCTGCATATATATATATATATATATATATAGATATATAGATATAGATAGATAGACACATCCAGCATAGTAATCCAGATGGAAAATACTGTATAACTGTCCCCTGCGCAAGGGTTGTGGGTTCGAATGTAAACTCATACTGATAAAATGTACAACTTTAACGTTCCGTATGTTGCTTTGGCGAGCATCTAGATTCACGGAGCATTATTTGTGTATACAAAACAAGTGACCAATTAAAATGACCCACCTCCTCTAACTAAATACCCAGTAGCAGTTGGTGACACTTCTGTCACGGGCCTGGAAATAAATAAACTTCAACACTACCCTCTTGTGGTCAGAATGTGTATGTGTCGTATTTAGAGAGGCGAGAAACTTTGACGTCAGAATCTTTATTATAAGATTTTGTTATATAAATATATATATTAAATAATGTTTAAAATAAGAACTGTTTAATATTCTGCATTTCTATGTCATTCACTAAGGAAACTTCTGAAATAACAATGTCAGGGGGACAGATCTGAAATATAAAGCCCTTAGGGCCATCTGTCTCTGTTGCCCATGCAACAGTGCATTTAAAAAGAGTCGCGTGACGTTGTAAAAAACTGCAGAAATATGAAGTACCTCTTTTCTTTTGGCACAGAGACAGGAACTCACTTTGTTACACAAAATACCTGCCCTGAGGGCCGGAGACCTTATACTGCTGCTGATGTTCATCAGCCCTCACTGCCTGATTCCAGCTGCAATTTCAGCACCACCCATTATGTCACCCAAAGACTCATAGCTTTTAACTGGCTGCAGTTATACAGTATTTTAACATTTAAAAAACACTACAGGGAGGAAGAAAAGAAACAACAACAACAATAAAAATTCAATTAGATTTTTTGTTTTTTATTGTAATAAAAATATCTTTGTTATTGTTGTTGTTGCTCAAATTAGTGATAATAAAAATAATTGCATAAACAAAATGACACAATAAAAATAAAGCGTAAGGAAAACGAAACAACAGTAAAAATGCTCTAAAGCCTAAAAGAGATTCTCACAAGTGAGAGCAGGTGGGACCTTACAAACCTAACCACAAAGCAACCATAACAACAAACAAAAACCAACCAGCCATTACTAGTACACTGTTGCTATTTATACAAATAAACACATTTGCATTACAGATGTACTGGGAATAGTGGTCTAGTCCCACAGGATAACTGACAGAGCATGGTCCTGGTGATCCCAAGGTCAAAGGTTCAAATCCCACAGCATGCATAAAATGATAAATGTACACACTGCGTATGCTGTGTGTTGCATTTCTACCCAATACAAACAAACTGTCTTGTCTTTGACAT
Organism: Botia kubotai; assembly: GCA_036877585.1. NCBI lineage: Eukaryota > Metazoa > Chordata > Actinopteri > Cypriniformes > Botiidae > Botia > Botia kubotai. The sequence goes on from JAZGTI010011437.1 coordinate 8,069, forward strand.
TTTTTTCCTTGAGTCTGCATCACAGGTCACAAACTTTTTTCTACATGAATGTACACAACATTCAAGTCACTTCCTGTGTCTGTGTACACTGACACAGTGCCAGCCCGAGGAGACGTAATTAAATAGATTTATGTTCTGTTTCACTCTTTCCTCTGACCATAAAACACACGTGCAGGATGTTTTCAACTCGTTATCTTCCCATTCTTGCAGTTCTTAGGCCAAATCAAACAGAGCGAATATGGAACGAAGGTTACATCACCTGAGCTCCCATGATCCTTTGCCCCACAAGCCATTTCTCAAGCCCATCGCTCTGTAGTCCAAGAGATTAACTCACTATTCTCATCCAGTGTCCTTTCATTTGTTATTCATCATTATTTCCACTCTAAACAGTAGTAAAACAGTTGCAGTAATGGTAGTAGAATGGTTTTTAACAGTATATATAATATATATATATATTTATATCAAAAACGTAATTCTTCAAAGTAGTTATTGAAAAGTTTAAAAAAAGTTACAGAATCAATAAACATGACAAAGAATGTTCTTATAACCAAGCAATAATGTAATACAAACTGGACGCCAAAACTTTCAAAGTAACGTTTTTGTTACTTAATGAAAATGTTGGGGAAACGTTCTCATAACCTAAAATGGTTAGCTGGGATGTGTTTGAAAAAGTTGGCCAAACGTTCCCCTCAAGTATCAAAGTGCCACAGTGGCCATGCTGTGTGTGCTATTCTGTAGACCACTGAGAGTCTCTAATCCCTCAATACCTATCCAATAAAGGTGCCCCATGCTGAAGTATCTACTGTGTGTTTGAGAGAGTGTTTGGCAACCCCCTCGCAGTCTTATATCCTGCAATATAAAAAGGAAAACAGTGATATTATCTGGCGTTCCTCTGTTCTTCGTTGACGGCACACTGGACTGTTATTCCCGCCTCACTAAAGTCTTACGGGAATTTGATCCCGGGAAACACAGCGTGATGTGTCACATGTTGGCCCGGAATACCATCACAGGAGCATGTATGATCCATAAACCACACACTTAAATTGATCTTATTTAGCTTCCATAATAAGTCAATAAGCATCACGAGTTATGTATTTTTTAAAATTGTTATTATTGTTATTTTTATTGTTGTCATTATGTATCGTGTGTGAATATACACGACAATCTCTATATAAACAAAGTTTATTTTTATATATCCTATTGAACTACACTGAATATATACAACATCTTGTTTATTTTCTGGCTTTCAGGCGTATTTGTGGAATGAACATTCTTTGTGTTGGATTAAAAGGCTGAATGTTTGTTACTGGAAAAAGGTGTTTACTTCCAACGAACCACTTCTTCCCATCACACCGCATGAGGAAAACAGAAACGTGGTAAATAAAACTATAATTAGATCTTCTGCTATGAGAAGCGATGTCACAATGTCAGCGTGAGTTTTTTGGTGCCGTTTGCTCGCAGTTGTTTTGATTGTTTTCGTTTTGTTGCGGTCTGAGTTTGTCACATGGCAGATAGACCAGATGTGGCGACAAGCAAAACAAAGCATAGAGTAGAACGTGGAAATAATGTTTCCAAAGAATTTCGGATTTATATTCCAAGTTCTTTTTTTGGCTCATGTCAATTTTGCTGAACGTTTTTAATTCACGATGCCATGAACGTGAAGCTAGGAAATAATGTCATTTAACTACATTTAACTACTCTATTATTGTTGTCTTGTGTTTTTAGTGATGGTGAGTTTGGTTCCTCTTTATGTTCTTAAAGTTCTTAATTTGCTCATAAGTTTTTAATAAATACATTCATGAAAATAGCTGAAGTTCGCAGAATGATTTTGTGAGTCAGTTCACATGTGTGTTTTAAGGAGAAGATTATTTAAACAAAGTGAGGGAGCTCAACACTGGACGTGAGAGAGATCAGAGTGGCTGCGCGAGTGCTGAACAATAAAACAGGCCACTTTTGTGAAGATTCCACTCCAGTGTGGAGATGGTGCAGAGAAAGCCTGATTATATCAACTCTAGAGGTTCCTTCACGTTCCTCTCCAGAAGCAACAGATTCTGAGCTGGACACTATGGGCCCGTGTCACTAATAATGCAGAAGAGCTTTTAAAAGACGACGTGAATCAGTTCAAGACAGGAAGTCTCTTATCTCCATTAGAAAACGTAAAGAAAAAGCACATCTACAGCTTAAAGCCTCAGATGGCATACAGATCAAAAACAGAGCATGCAGGAGAAGAGGAGAAGGGTGGGCCGCCCAGCGTTTAAGAAGGGTCCCCTTTCTTCCCCTTCGAGAAGGTTTCTCGAGAGTCGTCTTGCTGTCTTCCCATGGCAACCTCTGAGGTGGCCTGGTGGACTTTTTCTACCCTCACGTAAAAACCCCCTCACAGCTGAACCTCCAGCTCTGCCTGGCTGAAGTTTCTGCTCCAGTGGCTCCGGACAAGACCACCATCAACTGCGGCCCTGTGTGGAGAGCACGTGGGACAAAGGGCCCAACACGATGTCCCGGCCCTCAGACAAGGCTGGAAACAAATGTTACAGGGCCGACGCAGAATAGAATCATCCGGCCGATGTCACTGAATACATTTACCTACCTCAGAGCGCATTCAGCTGCCTGCTTTTGTTTTATGCGAGTAAGAAGGGAAGGGATGAATGGTGGGCGGGAGGGGGCGGGGACAGAGTCATGTGATGAGAAATAGCAGGGATCTCCACAGCGACCATCAATGATGCTAGAGACAATAAACATCTCAGAGCTTCGATAAGGAGAATTCTTCAGCCCATTTTCATGTTAGTTTGGAAGTCGATGGGCCTCTCGTTTCCACACCCTGTGCTTTAAACTAATTAGATGTTTAGACAAACTTCTTTTTAAAAGCTAAACAAGCATTAAAATGTTTGAGAGCCATTTTGTTTACAAACAGATCCACTTTTATAAATGTTTGGTGACCCAGAGTAATGCTGTGAGTGTTGTTATGGCAACCACCATATTGAAACAAGGTACACCACCAAAATTTTAGAAGAGAAATCAGCCAATGAGAACCCAGCATAGATGGCAACTTCTTTAGTATGGTTAAAAAGCATCCCATTAAACTGGTTAATAAAATGGCAAGAGCACATTTTTCTAATTTTTCGGCAAGTTATAACTACATTTAAGATGTTAAAATATAACATTTTTTATTTATTTTGAACTATGAGAACATAATTTACATTTTTCATCATTTACATAGCTCCATTTGTGTTATTATAGTTTTATTAATGTGTTTTATTTTCTAAAATTCTGGGGAAACTATTAGCAAAATATGAACACAGATTAAGCATGTGACGATATAAAAGCTAAAATAATTGAATGAACTGTGAATTGTTTGTGATAATTAAATTCCACAGAACACATAAATAAAACATCTTTATGTTGGTGGATGCGAGCACATGCGTGTGTAGATAAATGACTGATATATCCTAAATCCCATATAAATCAGAAAAATCTTTCTTTCTAGAATCTCTCTAGAAATTTCTAGAATCACTGTGTGGTTTCCGCTTTGAGACCCTGATAATCCCCACAATCCATCAGCCGTGATTCAGTCATTTCAATACTATTTAATCCATGAAGTCACAGCTCGTGGTGGCTGTCACAATAGAAACCCGCCATGTTTTTGTGAACTTCTCCATGCTTGAATGCCTTCTTATATGGCTCCTATACTTGAGGAAGCACGTTATCGTGTTCACTTCCTGTTTTCATCCTTGTTGTCATGGTGATTCTGATTTCTCCTCTTGCTTTAGCTCAAACACATTGTAGATGACATAAATTCATTCTTTTGGCCTTCGTATCAGACATGACTGAATATCTGTTAAAGTTAACTTCTTTCACCACCTGAGTTTTAAAATACGAGCTTGAAACCGTGTGTTTCTTTAATGGGGAGGAATCTAACTGGGATGAGATGCTTTATGTTTTCTTGCCTGAAGAGGGAAAGGTCTAAAATATAATTCCGAAGTCACATTATAAAGCTCACTCGATAAATAAAATAAACTAAACAAAAAGTTGCTTTAAAAAAAAAACTAAAAAACTGTTAAAGTGAATTCAAGTTTAAAAATGGGACAGTTAGCCACAGAATAAACAGATATTAGAGCTGTTGGGATGAATTTCCCAGGAAATGTCAGTTTGGCTTCATTTAACTTTAATATAAAATAAAAAAAGTATGTAAAATAATCTGCAATTTTATGTGACAAAGAGGCAAAAGTTACGGATTGCAGCTTTAAATAATAACAAATAGAAGTGTGTATGGAAGTTGTTTGTTGTGTGTGTTTTTTAATAACGGTGATTCCTCAAAGTTAACTGTATAAAAGGTGCCCTCAGCTATTCTGACTGAGAAAGCCTGAGAAAATGGGCTTGGAATGACGTGATGAGCTGGACACAGGAAACATCTAGATTGAGGCATTAATCATGAACAATTTGCATGTTAAAATGGACGCCTTTTGTTAGCCTTGGCATGTGGATGCCTGCTAACTAGATTTGGTTGTAAATGTTTTCTAGCCTTTTTGGACCAACAGAAAATTGCATTCGACGCATCCCCCCCCAAACCATCACTGTGTCAACAAAAGTCTGACAGGGCCTCGCCTCTGGTGACAGAGAAAGGAACAAAGCCTCCAACAGACGACCAGACGACGTCCTGTCCTTGCTCAATGAGCCTGTGTCATTTATAACAAATTGGACCCTTTAGCCGAACTACCTGCGCCGGTTCTGAATACCATATCTGACTGACTCTGGCTGCCCTGCCCGCTACTGCTCCCCCTTTATTTTTTGTTCTCTTTTGGTCCAGCTTCTCCTCTCACTATCTCTCAGTGTCTCTCCATCTGAAGTGGGCTGGAATTAGCATGGGAACCTAGCTAACAGCTCCTAGGACAGCTTGTGAATTAGCGCTTATTAGTCGCTCCCTGACATCATGCCCAGCAGTGACTTGTCAGAGTAGCTACAGCTAACAAAGGCAGCACGTTCAGCAAGAGGAGGAGAAAGGCCATCAGGCAAGAGAAGGCAGCAATTTGCTGAAGTAAAGAGAGTTAAATGACCCTCTCAGATACATACTCTCCCTCTCTATCTCTCATCTTCTCTACATGGCAGTATAAATAGTTAGTTTACTGTGTGACTAGTCTCACACAGGCAGACTGAAGTTATGATGCTTTTCGCAGCTCTAACTGGCCAAGAACCGCCCACTAATGCAGGAATTCTCGTCTGACTGACATGTAAAGCGATTAATCAAAGTTTGATTTTTTTTAAATGGTTGTTATTAATAACATGGACGATTGCACAGAAAACACATGGTCGTACAAAACATGTTAAAACTCAAAGTACAGTTTGTTGAAATGTCCCACCGTACAGGGAACTTTCTTCAAATGTTGGGTAATGTTTGATAAAAGCTCCCCTAAAGTTCTCTTAAAGTTAACAAAACGTTTTTGAGTAACATTAGTAAAACTTTTTAAATGTTTATATATATCACAGAAAAAAGTTTTTCTTAAGTTGTTAGTGCAACATTTTAAAAATGCTACAAATATAAAAAATATCCAAACACTAACGTTAATACAATGTTCCTAGAACTTTCAAAATAACATTTGTAACTTTTTTTTACTTAATGGAAACGTTAGGGAAATGTTCTTAAAACCTACAATTGTTAGCTAAGTGCCCTTAATAAGCAGATGTTGTGAAAATAGATTATTAGTGCTTACTGAAGTCTGCCTGATACAGTTTAGGAATGGATTGTTAACTAAGAATGAGATTACCTGGTGGCATGTGATTACATTACAAACCAACATTTTTTTCTTTAAATAGTATGTTTGCAAGCCAAGTTGTAATTCAGGGTAGGGTAGCCAGACCTTAAGCTCTAAAAAACTGCATACACTGTGATGCATGCAGCATGCAGCTGCTGTAAATTATAAGCATTACACAGTATTGAGCTGGACATCACTACCATACATAATTGTCTCCCACACACACATTCCCACAGAATACACTTCCACATTCCCACAATTCCTTGAGGTGCCTGACAAGCAGCATGCTGCATACTAGAGCCCGGAGCCAGGCCAGGCAGCTTGCTTGCCTCAGTTTCGCTCATCACTTCCTCTCAGTCATTCCTTAAATCTGGGGAAGCAGCAGTCTGGCTGTGCCCAGCATTCACCCTCGCTTCCATGAGATGCTGCGATAAACCAGTGTAGCGTTTATTCTAATATAACTCACTGCCTAATAAACCACATCGTCTTCCACTGTGATGTCACACCATTACAAAAGACCTGAAGTCGGTCTGTCAGCGCAAACAATTCATTGGCTATGATGCATCAGCAAATTTTTCGTGGGAAAACGTTTTTGATCAGTTCAGACAATTAAAAGGGTGTATTCACAAGAAGTCCAGAATCACAGGGAAAAACTAAAAACGATAGGACAGGACCACAAAGCAGGAAATGACATCCGCAAATGTTATTTATCAAAATATAAACGGCAGTTTTTCTTCCTAGTTTTATTTTTATGTATTTATTTTGCAGAAATGTGTATTCATAATTTGTAAAGGTAACCAATGCTTTGGTAATGAAAAGCTTCTTGATACCATGCCAACAATGTTACTTGAATCTTAAATCACTAATGTGGCCATATTATAAATGTGCTGTCTTGGATGAAAGGTCTGTACATATGGAAGGCTTATGTGAGGAGATGGAATCACGGATCTTCTCAGCCATCTCGACAGGTTGTACCGATCACACAGCTTCACCATCTGCATGTTGTTAGTGCATTCGTGTCTTTACCCTTTTCACTCTGGTCACGGGCCTTTGTTAGATTAGCGTGCACACTGACATCCCCAGCTGCTCATCTGGAGGAGCAACAGTTTATCAGGAATATGAGCGACCGTCAGGAACATGTGAATTCTGCCTTGTTGTGGTCATGTGGTCAAGTTCGCATACATCTTGAGGAAAGGTTTGTTTTTGATTTAGTACTGCCCTCTAAAACCTATTTCACATAACTAACGTTTACATATAGTCCACAAAACAGAAAAATAAAAGAATTTACAAAAATAATCCAGCTGAGTAACAACAAGTCACATACGCTTGGTTCTTAAAACTCTGTGAGGTTACCTGGACAACCAATGGCTGTTTTTATGTTTTCTGATGGTTGTTTAAGAGTTTCTCGTGTGTCCTGAGCCATTCAGCTGCGCAACAGTCTTCAGAAAATTCCTCCATTGCATATTTGAGCCCGTCCAATAGTGAGTGTACGAGGCGGCGGTCCATCTTTTCACGCCGAGCACAAATGAGAGACTCATATGGCTGTTTATCTGTATCTTTAGATAAACAGATAATAGGAACAAAAGGTGTTTTGATAAACTGGAAAGCAAATGTCTATAGAACGTGAGTGCTTTTCTTGGCCAGACGGTGGTCGGAGAGACCTGAATTGACTGCAGAAAAGCTTTACACAAACAGTATTGTGCAGAGCTGCTTTTCCAAGCCCGCACTTGCTTCAGAAGGCAGTCGGCCGGCATCCTGCCAAATTAGGCTGGAACAGCGGGGAGCACGTTCTGTCTCCTTTCACCTCACCAGCTTCTCATCTTGACCACTGGCCCCCAAAGAGCTTTTTGTCACTGGTCAGCAACACGCACAATACCCATCTAGAGGCCCAGAGCCACAGCCCACAGGGGGCCAATCCCAGAGATAGAACCAGAGACTGAATGCTCTCAGTGGGTTGTTGACACGAGGTGAGGTCAGGTCTGGCCTGGAGCTCAGTGGGTCAGCACCGGTCTGGCTGTAGAGGAAAGAAAGAAATCAGCATGCAGACGTCTGAGTTCTGACCACCCACAGAAGGACAGGTCAGCTGACCTGTAGAATTTCTGCTCATTTTAATGCTGAGACGTACTGCACAGTGTTAGAAAATAAATAAAAGAATAAAGGAGGATTTTAAAATTGCACAAAACAATGTGTGAAAGTAGACACACGGTCTGTATGAAGGTCCAAATAGATCTTTAGTAGAAGAATAGAAGAATAAAAGTCCAAAAGGCTGAGAATACATGAAAGATTTGTGGTTCAACATCTAATTTAAACCTGAAAATGAAGTTTCAGGAAATTGAAAAATGTAAAGCAATCAAACATTAACGTTAATACAATCTTCATAGAACATTAGAAATTAGATAGAACTACATAGATAGATAGATAGATAGATAGATAGATAGATAGATAGATAGATAGATAGATAGAATTACATAGAAATTAACATTTGTAAATTTTGTTTTTACTAAATGGAAACGTTTCTCTAATGATTCTCTAACCGTTAATTTTATATAAAAGAGAGCCAGGAAAGATTTAAATGCGTACGATGCCGTAAAAAGAGGGATTTTAATCCGATACTTCCTTTAGCATCATCCGTCAAACACATGTCTTTCCCTAACGTGTGACATCCTTCCTGTTTATCTGAGCTGGCTTTCCTCAGCACACGGCTGATAAGTTCAGTGACATGAGAAAACGGAGCCTCTCTACAGCAGGTCTTAATGCTTGAGACAAAACGACACTGGATAAGAGTGTCGAAAGCTGCCGAGTGCCTTTAGCCCCTCATCAATCCA
>JAZGTI010011438.1:0-16633 GCA_036877585.1 Botia kubotai
CAAAGTACTGAGGACATAATACAGTACATTAACACACTTTTCAGAAGGCCAACATGTGTTTAAGATCCTTTTTTTTATTGGTCACATGAAATATTCTTATTTTGTGAAATACTGGATTTGTTTTTTTTGTCTTTAATCCATAATCATCAAAATTGAAACAAATAAAGGCTTGTAATATTTCACTTTGTGTGTAGTGAACTAATATAACATACAAGTTTCACTTTTTGAAACAAATTATTGAAATAAATGGACTTTCCCTCGATATTCTAATTATTTGGCACATACCTGTATTAAAAAGTATCAATCAATTGTTCGGTTTAAAAAATTTACCATATACCAATCTTTTTGTTTTTTTACTTGATACTTTGAATATTGAATAATATTTAGAATATTAAGTTGCTATCTTAGCCACACAAAAACACAAACTTTAATTAAATGTAGTTATTTAGCACCTATTTAGAGTAGACTTTCGGCCCATTTAGTTTTCATTTATTTTTTAATAACTGCCTGTGAAGCAAAGATGCAGCAAGACAGCTTACTTGATATTTCAATAGTTTATATAATTAGGAGATTAGATCTGTCTTTTAAGTGCACCAGTATTCTTTAATTATTTTTGGTTAAGTAGTAAAGTAATTCTTTACCATGTCCACATCACCATTTTACAGGACCAAATAGATGCAGCAGTGAAACAGCTCTTGGCTCTTAAAGCGGAGTTCAAACAGCTTACTGGTCAAGACTACAAACCAGACATGGCTCCACCCACAACTTCCTCACGCCCTGCCTCTTCACCTGGAGCTTCTCCATCAGCTCCAGCCCAGCCTGCTAGCCCATCAAGCTCCTCTGACCTCTCTCCTGTGGCCATTTACGAACGTGTATCTCAACAAGGAGACCTTGTGAGGAAATTAAAAACAGACAAGGCACCCAAGGTTTTTAATTTTTTTTTATTTTGGTTTGGAAAAAACCTTTCAAATTCAAAACAGTGGTATTAAGCAATATTTCTTTGCAGGCTCAGATAGATGCTGCTGTGAAGCAGTTGCTGAGTCTTAAAGCTGAGTACAAGCAGCAAACCGGACAGGAGTACAAACCAGGTGAACCTCCTTCATCTAGCCCTGCCCAACATCAGGCCAGTGTTTCCCAACCTCAATCCAGCTCCTCCCCTCAGGCTCAAGCACTGTTTGCAGATATATCCCAGCAGGGGGAGCAAGTGAGACGGCTCAAAGCAGAGAAAGCTCCTAAGGTTTGTTTTCTTTGTGAAGTCAGTTTAGGGGGATTAAGAGATGTTGTACTTTGTTTGTGTAGAAACAAAGTTTATCCAAAAAGTTTACCAAAAAATTAAATTACTGCAATCATTTACTCCTCATTCTAAACCCATATGACATTCTTTCTTACATGTAACACAAAAGGACAGGGAAATGCCATATACTGCTTTGTTCTGTGCATTATGAATATTTGAATATACATGAATTTGTAGCCTATACGTATATTTGTAAATCAGTCATAAATTGGTGACTTATATAGCATAAACATAAGTTTATCTCAACAAAACAAGCATATTAAACAAAGTCATAATATTAGACACTGAACATGAACACACAACTGTCATAGCCACCACACCCATCAGCGAATGACTCTATTAACACAGGAGAGAGAGCTTATGCCAGTCTTGTCAGTGCATGAGCAGCCAGTCACTTACCAGCATGAATCACCAGTTTATGCGACTTTGCTGAGATTGAAAACAGCCATGTCAATTGTATGAATGTGTTTTTAAAGCTGACTGTATATTTAATATGTGTGTATTAAATATACAAATTAACTATATATTGTTAATGTGGCTTGTGATTGTGATTCATTTGTTTAGGAGCAAGTGGATAAGGCAGTGAAGACTCTGCTTGAGCTAAAGGGTCAGTATAAGGCTCTCACTGGAGAGGAGTACAAACCTGTAACAACACCAGGAGGAAACACAGGTGGAGAAGACAAGAGCCGCAAGGAGCGAGAGAACAAGTCTGAGAAGCAGGGAGGAGGGGGAGGTGGAGGACGCAAGCAGCAGAAGGGAGGAGAGAAATCTCAGGGTCAAGAATCTGGAGCAGGAGGAGCAGGAGAGGGTCAGGGTCCAAAGAAACAAACACGGTGAGAGACTTGAGATGTGTCTGGGTGTGTAATAAAGTCTTTAAAGCCAATTAAAGTATATAAAATCATAATAAGTGCTTTGCTGATAGTTACATACTGAATCGGAGGCTTGAGAAAGTTTTGCAGTTGTTTTGGTACTGCCACAACTGGTTTTGTTCTCCAAGACTACACTTCAAACACTGCAGTTCTGTCCGAAAGACTTTTTGGACTGTCAGCTGTGTTTGTGAACACTTCACTGATGTTTCAAAGATACTGAATTGCGTGTTAAAGGTTGTTTGTGTAAAAGCAAAAACAATAGATTTATTTGCTTTGTTTCTAAAATATAGCCTGGGACTTGAGGCAAAAAAAGAAGAAAACCTGGCGGATTGGTATTCGCAGGTACGCAGTGGTGTTGTTAATTCACAAGTTACAAGTTTACATGATCAAACCATTCAGTGAGTTGTCAATCTGCCTTCACACAACTCTTTTCAGGTGATCACCAAGGCTGAGATGATTGAGTACTATGATGTCAGCGGCTGTTACGTGTTGAGGCCCTGGTCTTTTGCCATCTGGGATGCTATCAAAGAATTCTTTGACCGAGAGATCAAGAAGCTGGGTGTGGAGAACTGCTACTTCCCCATGTTTGTTTCTCAGGCTGCCCTGGAGAAGGAGAAAACCCACATCGCAGATTTTGCTCCTGAGGTGAGAAACTGGAAGGGATGAGGGACTGTTTTCTGTTGCTAGGCAATATTGATGCAGTAATATAAGATTCAATTACTGTACAGTGTGTTCACTGCTTCAGATCAAGGCTTCAAATTTGGGTTGTCCAGTTAAATTTTATAATCAGAGGTATCCTGTTTTATTAAAATAATGAATTAACCAATTAGGATCATGAAGGTGTAAAAGGTAATGTTTAGATTAATCCCAATTACATATTTTAATCAGTCTCATTTTTTTTGTTTAATGAAATGTACCTTGGGTCACTTTTTTTATGCAACAGTTTACACAAAAAAAAAACAGTTGTATATTTCTGCATCAATTTATCATTCCATCTATCTCAGTTCTTCTTACTAACAGACAGCTGTTTTGAGACATTGTGATCAGTGACGAGCTCATCCGGATAAAAAGTTTAAAACGTCAATTTAAACGTGTTAATGGCTTTGTGTTAATGTGATAAATTAACTAAGTGAGAGATAAGGGAGATAATTATGATTTGTGGCATAACTCAAAGATTTCAACTTAATCTGCTCATTCTCATTAGGTTGCCTGGGTGACAAGATCAGGAAAGACGGAACTGGCTGAGCCTATTGCTGTGCGTCCCACTAGCGAGACAGGTGAGCAGTGTTGCTTTCCTATTACAAGTAGCTGAAGCAATTGGATCAGACTCTCACCTTATCTTTAACTTTTCTGTCATGTTGTTGCAGTAATGTACCCTGCTTATGCCAAGTGGGTCCAGTCACACAGAGACCTGCCAATTAAACTCAACCAGTGGTGCAACGTTGTGGTCAGTTTCAGGTTTTATCTTGTACACATTTATCCCTTTACCAACATGTCTGTAAAGCATCAACTGTCATAGCCATGCCCCTTTTATCTCTTTAAAGCGTTGGGAGTTCAAACACCCACAGCCCTTCCTGAGGACCAGAGAGTTCCTTTGGCAGGAGGGGCACACAGCATTTGCTACAAAGGAAGAAGCCACAGAGGAGGTTAGATGTGGTTCATGATTACTGAACTTCCTATTTGTATACTAATCAGAAAGTCATTATACCATGTTATTGATTCTTTCACTCTTTATCTTCCATGTGTGAAGGTTATGCAGATTCTGGACCTGTATGCTCGGGTGTATGAGGAGCTCATGGCCATCCCTGTGGTCAAGGGCAGAAAAACTGAGAAGGAGAAGTTTGCTGGAGGAGACTACACCACCACTGTAGAAGCTTACATCTCAGCCAGTGGCAGAGCTATTCAGGTATGCCTTTGATTTCCAAAAGCTCCCCAACAAGCGTCACTATTACTATTGCTTACAGAGATTTAAGAGTATACAGTGCATTTTTGACAACAGTGTAAGCAAGCATTGTATGTGCATGGATTGGTTCTGTTACTTTTCGTAGCAATCAGACTTGCAACATTCACTTCATAGTTACAAATTTTGAGCACCAGGTTTTGTCTGTATATTTCAGTAATGTCTGAGAGAAAATTTGTCTTCCCAGACCTAAAGAATGAGTTGTTGAAGTTTTGAAGTTCTGTAGTAAGCTCAGAACCTGTCACTCCCTGTCACTCCTTCAGGGGGCCACATCTCATCATCTGGGCCAAAACTTTTCCAGGATGTTTGAGATTGTCTTTGAAGACCCTAAAAAGCCAGGTGAGAAGCAGTTTGCCTTCCAGAACTCATGGGGCATCACAACACGGACCATTGGAGTCCTGACAATGATTCATGGAGACAACATGGGCCTGGTGCTGCCACCCAGAGTGGCATGTCTACAGGTATGCTGGACGTCCATTCTTCTTAACTATTAATGCAACCTTCCTTGTTTTTCTCTTTAATAATGAATTGTAACATTGGACATGGACTTATACACTCTGTTTGACAGGTGGTCATAATTCCTTGTGGCATCACAGCCACTTTACCAGAAGCAGAGAAAGAGCTACTGTTGGCCCAGTGCTCCAAATATCTTACTAAACTGCAGCAGGCTGATATCAGGGTGAAGGCTGACCTACGTGATAACTATTCACCTGGCTGGAAGTTCAACCATTGGGAGCTAAAGGTATATGGAGGGTCTCTTCTGAAGTGTGACTGCACCAAAGCATAATGGCTTGAAGCCTAAATCTGAAGTCTGACTTCCTTCCGTTTTCTGAATGCAGGGGGTGCCAATAAGGTTGGAGGTTGGGCCAAAGGATTTAAAGCAGGGCCAGTGTGTGGCAGTAAGGAGAGACACAGGAGAGAAAATCATCCTACCAGAGGCTGACACAGAGATGAAAATAAGGAACCTCCTGGAAGAGATCCAGAACAACCTCTTTAAGAAGTACAAAATGACATCTGCTACTAGTGGAAGACATTATTTGTATAGAAGTCACAGTGAGGGGTTTATTTTAGAATAGTCAGACATAATATTCAAAAATGACAGGTTGTTGTTACAAAAACATTTGTACACACCTTTGTCCAGTCTATCAGGAAAAAATCGATGAATACATACAGATTCTTGGTTGCATAACATTCTAGTTCCTCACCTGTTTTAACCCCATTGAAGAGTTTCCGTCTTTGGTGGCCAGATATATAAAGATTTTTTTTCTATGTTTCAGGGCTTCTAATGACTTAAATACACACATGGTTGCGGCAGATAGTATGGAACAATTCCAGAAAGATCTGGACCAGGGAAGAGTAAGTAAACAGTATACAGATCTTTGTAAAGTAAACAGATCTTGGTGGAAAATAAATTATAAATAGAAAATGAAACTTTTATAACGTTTCTCACAGATTGTACAGATTCCCTTCTGTGGAGGCATAGAGTGTGAGGACTGGATAAAGAAGACAACAGCCAGGTTAGTGGCTACTTAATTCGCTATGCTTTATGGGTATTTGGGTATAGGGGTATTTCTCTGGTGATAACAAGTATTTGATTACATATTACATTGTACGCTTACATACATGCAGACATGGGTAATATTAACTTGTCTCTTTCTCTGTCTGTCCCCAGGGATCAAGATCAGGAGCCTGGTGCACCTTCAATGGGAGCCAAGAGTCTGTGCATTCCCTTCAAACCCTTGAAGACCCTGCAGCCTGGTCAGATGTGCATTAGTGGCAAAGAACCCGCCCAGTACTACACGCTGTTTGGTCGCAGTTACTGAGAATCTGTCATTCTAATCTACACCAAACTAGTGGCTTCCCTTTTTAACAAATGCACTTGCAAGATTTGTTGTAACTTAGGACATCTTTCATCTTCAAACTCAAAACACCGCTATATACTACATTTTAAAGAAGCCTCCTGTATTTTTCTGCCATATTTTTATTAGCTTAATAGGCAGTTTTGGGCTGAGAATAGGTTTTTTTTGTGGCTGTTCCAAACTTTTGCACATCTTCGTCCTTGACAACTGTAATAAACTAAAACTGTCCATAATAAAGGGATTCTTTCTACCATTTTGTACCCTCTGAGATTTGTGTTTGGTTTGTTAATAGGGAATCTCCTGACCTTTCTCTTCAACAACAGTTGACCTGATTGTGGTTTAGTTAGGTGGCATTTGGGAGCTCACAATGGTTGCAATGGAGATGAGTAAACCTTTGCTGTGTTTGTATTTTTTCGGTCTGTTGTTGCCCAAGATTTTTTTGTTTATAAGACTAATCCTCTTTGTAAACTAAGGCCTTAAGTTTCTGTTTGCCACTAGCTGGAAAAATCCAGTAAGATTTATGCAATGATTATACAACATTCCATTCACCAAAAGATGCTGACTCAGGTTAGTGAAACCTGAAAACTCAAAAAGCAGGTTAGTGAAAGTTTGCCATTTTTGCTAATTGGTCAATCTGATAATGATTTCAGGTTTCCAGTTAGTCAAATATCAGGTAAATGTATTTCCTATTTGGTCTTTCAATACTTGAAAAGCAGTTCTCAGTGTTACTTCTGACTGAAGAATATTGATTTGTGTAATATTTACATAAGTCCACAGTATTTATTGGCTATAACAAGACATTTGAAAATAATTCAATATACCCTTAACATCAAACAGTATAATTATCTGCATAGTTCTGCTTTTATAGAGTTGGGAATCGGAAGCGCATTCAGTCTGTCAAGAAAATTTCTTGTGGGAATTTGTTGCAGTACACAGTGCATCGCCAGGACGGAGAGTGCTTGAGGGGTTTTTCCAACGAGAAAGTCATAGACGCGTGGTCCAAGAACTGGTCTCCAGTATTCAGGGGAGATAATCAAGCACTCTTTCATCTTAAACTGCGCCTTTCCTACGAACATAAGCAAAACATCGAGACATCGTAGCTTTTTTAAAGCGTTTCCTTTAGAGCTTCGAAGATGCTCCAGCAGTAAATCTACTGGAGTAAGTCCGGTCTTATCCTTAGCTTGAGCAGGCGCTCCATATCTCAGCAGGGTGATCATCATTCCTACATGCAAAAGCTCACAGGCTATATGCAGAGGGGTCTTACCATTATCAGAATTTACACATCCGCGCAAAACAAGCTCACTATTTAAGCTAGGACGTTGCTGTGACAATTCCAGCAGCAGATTTAGAATTTCCATCCTGTCGTATCGCACGGACAGCATCACATGAAGGACGACAGCTGGGCACTTGCAGTGGCTGCTCGTCTGCGTCAAGTCTTCTGGAAAATGATGCACCAGATATTTTGCATAGACTCTATGGTCATGTATTATGGCATAAACCAAGGCATCTGTTGGGGAAACCGCTGTTTCCTTACAGTACAACTCGGTGAGGCGCATGTTCTCCAATTCCCATACTGGACCAAAATCCCGAACCGCCCGATAGTAGCGGACGGATAAAAACATCTGCTGTCTGCCCCTCTCCATAGCCTTATATTCATTCATCGCCGTTATCACCTGAATTATAAAAGTGATCTTAAAAATTCGAGCTTAAAACGCCTCGCTCGTCGTTGTAAACATGGTCGTTTGGCTTGCTGGCTGCATATTGAAGGGCATTCACAAAATGCTGAGTAATGCAAACCGGTCAGTGTTGTTTCAATGTGCTGAATGGGTGGCACTGCCTACAGAAATGCTGCGGAGACGCATCTCGATTTCATGTATTTTGAAACCCCACACAATAACAAACGTATCTGATTTGTAACAGCGTTTTTTTCGAAACGTTCCATAATGATAAAGCTGCAAATTTGACCTATAAACTCAAAGTACCTGGGCTGATCGTGTGTTCATACAGGTGTGGACATCGCTCGCTCCGCCTCTTTGTGTGACGTCAGGTATTGGACAGAAAACTGCGGAAGCGCTACGTGGATAAACTATTATATCAACGTTTTAATAGTTGCTGCGGTTTGTCAAAAGGGTAAGTGGTCTGTTGGTGTTTATTTGGATTGTCTACACAGGACGTCTAATTGCGGGTTTAGAGAATATGTCACGTTTAAAGGTTTGTTTGACTGACTTCTAAATCGTTTATGCTATGAACATTAAACAGAGCTATTATACCTGGTTTTAAAAAAATAATTGGTCTGAGGTGGGAACCTTTGTAATATGTTTCTGAAACTTTTATTAAACTGTGTCGTCCTTACATAAATCATTAGGTTTATATAAATAAAATGACGTTTTAAACCGTTTTTCAGATGGTTCCGTTTTTTAGTATTGTATAGTTTGTAAAGCACATTGACAATCAAATGTGGGGATATACCTGCCAAATTTTACTATTTTGCACAATTTCTTAAAAATTAAAATGAACAAGTCTATGAAAAAAAGAGTATGAGAACTATGTAGTGATCTAAAATGTCTCTATAAATCAAAACAAATTTATAATTATTCTTCAAAAGAGGCCACTCTTGCCTAGATTATAGCTTTGCACACTTTATCTACCAATTTAAACATAAAGAGAAGAATGCTTTTAAACGGTTTTATAAGAGTTTTAATACATGCTCAATGTTTTTCAAGCCTGTCTAAGAGACAATTTATATTAGCCCACATTGTGAAGATTAGTCAGATGTGTCCAAACTTTTGACTGGTAGTACATTATACTTTGGAATATTAGTACAGCTTATCCAGCAGGCATATCCAGCTGTACATTTAGTTTATTCGTACCATATTTGTAATTTTCATTCCTACTTTATGGATTAATACATTTTAATGTAGCATTAATAAAAAATGCAAAAAGGAGTCATTTTTAAAAAAGAGGAAAGGACTAAATAACCGTGTTTCTCTCTTTTTTTCAGATACTCTTGGACATCCATGTAAGCCAAGTAAGGAAATGCAACATCTGCTTCTGTATTTAAAAGGAAGTGTGTCACCAAGTTTGCATCTGAAACACAATGGGAAGTCCCTGCCTGTTGTGGGTCACCAGTAAAACAACTGTTCCCTAACAGAAACACAGCAACAAAGACAATTGAATTTAGGTCAGTAAGAGTCGTGAGGCTGGTGACTGCTGCAACAATCCCTGCTGATCCTGTCGGAGCTTGAAAAGTACAGATACATGTAGACAGAACTTCAGCTGTAGAATTCTGGGTGTTTCTTGTGTTCAGTTTTAATTGGATTACGTGAATATTTACAAGAGGAGTTGTGTGTTATGGGGGAGTGCATATTGGACAGCTATTGTGAAGATGATTTTCAAAGTTCTGAGGGGTTTGACGATTGGTCAGCCTTTAGCTCCGCAGACTGGGCAGAGACCCAGCAAGATGAAAACGGCTTTTCAGACTGGGGTGAATTCCAGGACACTACTGAGAAAGAGGAAAAAGCATCTGAAACAGAAACTTCTGCGCTTCCCAAAAAAGTATGTTCTGTTGTTTTGATGGTTTCCAGTGATTGCATCTTTTAAGTAATTTACCTTTAGTTATGTCTTTGATATTGTGGCATTTAATGCTGTTGTTGTTTACAGACAGAAAATGGCAACCAAGTAAATGCCCAATTTGTTTTCCATGACTGTTTTCATGGTGATGGGCCAGAGAAAGAACCTCTCATGCAGGAAATTCCTACACTGCTGCAGCTGCTGCAGAGCAGAAGAGATTTGCTGTCTCAACCAGCAGGAATATCAAGGTACAAGTATATAGCTTTTGCTACGTTTTTCTATGAGACAATAAAATCCAGTGATTGTGAACCACACCGCACATTCAGTAGCTTTCATCATGAATAAAGTGTTTATTCAGTAGTTCTGTTCCAAAAATGACACTATCAGCAAAGTCTTTGGAAATTTGTATGTTCCAATCCTCGTGATTGTAATGATTTAAACCACTTTGCACAGTAAAATCCATGTGTGCACACAGTCCTGTTATAAATTATGGAGTGTGTATAGTATAATCAAAAGTCTTCTTTCTCTTCTTCCTTAATCAGTGAGGCTTCTAAATTCTGGCATCATCTACAGTCTGAGTCAGAAATTCTGAGATTGTCTGGCCCCAAACCCAAATTACACTCCCATGAAATGCTCCTCAAAACACTCCATCTCAGACAACATGATGCAAGCACTGCCTCGCAGGTGAGTAGAGACAGGCTGAGCTCAGATAAGCATATTATGTGAATCAGTAGCCACTCCTGACTACAAATTAGGTGGGGCACATTCTACGTTGTATCATAGGCTATATGATTAACGTATTATTAACTGCTAGTCTGCTAGCTGAATAAGTTCTACATTTAAATGACTGAATGTATTCAGATCACTTTTGGCAGAGGTTTAGTGTCCTTCTGCAATTCAGCCTGAGCTGGCATTCTAATGTTGATTGGCAAGATTTATACTCATATAGAATGCTATCTTGTAACACACATTAGTATAATTTTGTTTGAATATTGATTTAGTTGTGGAAAAACTCAAGAGGAAAACAAAGTAACTGACTGTATGTTAATCTGGGTTATTTAACAAAATAAGCGCAAACAACTTATGTTTTTTTATTTTTAATGTTTTTAATTTTTTGTTTTGTTTCTTTTGCAATTGTAGACATTTTATAAATACCTATTACAGTTTATTTTACAATCAATTCACAAAGGCAACATGTAAACTAAATTATTTATACTTTGAGTTATTTGGGTTATTTATTTATTTATACAAGAATTTGGCCAGCCATTGTTTCATGTTTACAAATATTTTGATGACTGGGTAAAGCATTGAATTGTACTCACATTAATTTGTACCATTCGCCATGTTCACAGCCTAATGAACTTGCTGAACCGTGCAGACTGATATGGGCTTTGCTGACGCGAACTGATATAGCATTGTCCGGAACTAAGTTCATGTAATGTAAAAAATAAAGGGGCAGTCTTAAATCTGCCCATATGTAATGGTTAGTTAGCTCTTAGTCAGAGCTTGCTTCATTTCCATTTATCACCATGGATTTACATGGGGGGAGGGGGGNGAGGAATGTGGGATGCTGTTGAGCTCGGGAGGGCAGAGGCAGCCTGTTTGATCATTACATCACAGAAGCCAACCAAGCTATGCACTCAATTTCGATACATGCTCGTCTCACTTTACAAATTATAATGGTCTTTAATTAAATTGGCAAAAACATCCCATAGGAATATGGAATTTAGACCATATTTAGGGAACAGAATTGTAGTAACTTAAATAGATAGTTCCACCAAAAGAATTACATTTCAAATGATGGATGGCCAAGTCCCAAATTAGAAAATGTAAAAATGCATTATATATCTAAGGACGTATATGTAAAGTTCAAAATAGAAATCACAAAGTAGAAAAAGAACATAATACTATATGAACTTCACTTGCTTCTATTAAATTAATTTTCCTTTTTTCAGAGCACAATTCTTTCTGACCCTGTACTAGACAAGCCTGATGATCATCCTGGTGCACTTATTCAAACCAAGGTTAGTGTTTATCTGGTAGGAATACTCCACACCTTCATGCATTCAGCAAAAGCAAAGAAGAGTGGTTAAAGGGGGATAATGAATTTAGAGAAAATTATTTGCTAAATTCTAAATGCAAATTCTGAAAGCTGCTATTTGTAACAAAAATCAGTAGTACATAACAAATTGGTGTGCAAAACGGTCTCCTTACTGTACCCAGATTCGCAACCGTACGTTTATAATAGTGATATATAATTTGAGCTGTCGGATCCAATTTCGTGTGAAATGTCAGTTTGATTTTTGGTTATGTCACATGTAAATAAAAGGAATTGGCTACTAAACTGTGTGTGTGGGTGCTGGAATGGTGGAGGGCCTGTAGCTCTGCAAAGAGTTTTATGCTTTGAACAGAGATGGGGATGCAAAAGTTATGGATTGCATCTTTAAAAGTTTTTAAAAGAGAAAACAATTCCAATTCGAATGCAAAACAACAGTCAGATTCATTGACCTCTTTTTTAATTTGTTTTATAGCTAATGGCACCATCACATTGTCGGAATTCACCAGGATTCTTCTATCAGATCTCACAGCAGTGGCTAAGCCAGTACAAAATGAACCCGCTCCCTTCCCAGCACAAAAAAACTGAAAAGGAATAGTTTGCCCAAAAATGTAAAAAGTCTTTCATTGTTTACTTACTATGATGTTCCAAACTCATATGCTGTTTTACCTGTTTAATATTTTAAAGGAGCTCATGCCAGTATATACATAAACACATGTATGAACACAAAAAAAGTCATAAGTAGCATAAAAGTAGAGCTACTCTCAGGCTGCAGTTGAGGTGAAGAATATCAGAGAATAACTTAAATTTCAGTCTTTTCCTCACATAAAGCAATAGTACTTCAGGACACTTGAAATATAGCGTACATATATTATATGGGGTCAAATTTTCCCTTTGTGTTCTATGGAAAAACAGCAACAGTAAATAATAACAAAATATTTTTGGGTGAACTATTTCTTTAAATACAGTCGCCACTACAGTCTGCTCTGCTTAAACATGTCCACATAAACAAGCAGAGGCAAGGTCTTCTGATGTTTAAACTTTCATAAAACAAATCCAGGAAAAGCCTGTTACAAAGAGTGTCAGAAAAGCACAAGGACATTCAGCAATGCACAATAGCGCAGGAAGGATTCCTTACATACTTGAAGTACACATGTTGCACAGATTTACCATAGACAATGGAGTGTGTGCCTACAACAAGAACAAACCACTGTAAACTCAAAATACAGGAAGCAAACACAGCCATATAAAGATTAATATATTGTATTGTTTTCTGCTGCCTTATAAGCTCATGGCTTACTATTCTACACCTATTTTATTATGTGTGCACTGCCCTTTGAAATGTTTTAAAATGTCTTTGTATATTTATATGGGTAATATTTAAACAGAAATAAGAATATATTGTTATTTACCAGAATGCCTTGTGTGATCTTGGCAATAAAGCTTTTTTTTTATTCTTATGTATTATATTATGGAGTAGTGCGGGGAGAGTTTTTCATTTTTCTTTAAAAGGACTGAAACATTTATGTTTATTAAGTTTTAATAAAAAGACACGTTCAATTCAATTTTATTTATATAGTGTTTTTGACAATGTGACATTGCTTTAAAGCAGTTTTACATAAAAAACAAAGAATAATAATAAAACACAATAAAAATAAAAAACTAATTAGGTATACTAGGTTTATAGTATGTTTATTAATAAAGGGTTGACTGAACCGATAAACCACAACATTATTGAGCAAGAAATGCGTTTTAGCTTAAATAGGGATGGCATATAATAGATAACATCTTATGGGACAGGGGTATAAGGAATTTGCAATAGTACCATGAACTACATAAACTGAACATACATAAAATATATACAATAAAAATATTAATCGTTTACAATTTACAAAACCCTAGGCTAAGTTAGACATCAGCAGTCTCCCAGCAAGCAAGCCAACAAGAGTGGCAAGGAATTAAAACTCCAATGATGTATAGATGGAGAAAAAAACCTTGGGAGAAGCCAGGCTCGACCAGGAGGGCCAGTTCTCCCCTGGCACGTTAAAGCTGCAATTTGTAACTGTCTTGGATATGTCCAGAGTTGATTATAATGATTTATAGTTATTTATTGATGAAAAACTGATGGTTCCAATTATATTTGATATTGTCGGGCACTGAGGAATCGTGCCAACAAAAACGGTAAGGCATAATGTTACTAATTGCAGCCATAACATTACACTGCTGTAACAAGTCCAAACAAATTTTTGTTATGTCTCAACTGCATAATAAATTTCAAAGAACTTTAACCAAAAGCATTACAGGCGTCTAATGCATTGTGTGTATGTTAGCTCAAATTAAGAGGGTTGAATGTATAAAACAATGATATGTATAAAACTTATTGTGTGTAAGTTTTATACATATCATTGTGTGTATGTTAGCTCAAATTAAGAGGGTTGAATGTATAAAACAATGATATGTATAAAACTTAGACCAAACATGGACAAACTGTATGGAGAGATAACGACTTTAATTTAACTGTCATTTTCATAAAGAGTAATTTGACAAAGATCATTTAAAATATCACATTTTTTGTCACTAAATAGGTCATTTAATCTACAGTGTATCATTTTGAATATGAGCAAATGTTTAAATTTTTTAACATATATAAACATTATATAAACGTTAAATATAAAAACTTTAAATTGTTGAAAATTAGGTAAATAGTTCAAATTAGATAAATATTAAAAATCAAACTATGTAAATGTTTGATAGATTCTACCGTCTTTCCTGTTCTCACCGTCTGTTTAACAGTCAAACTGAAAAAATTGATGCAAACAGGAAGTTCACCAACAGTTAAAGTTCATGGCAAGTGCAGGTTACACATAGTGTTTTCCACTTGCGGTCAGTGTCTCCCCCCTTTTCAATGATTTTTACAGAGTTTAAAGCATCATGTGCTGTACTTGGAAGGGTATGTAATAAAATATGAAAAGTACAACAAAATACAGCCAAGGTAGTTGAAGGCTAAGTTAAACAATCAGTCCATTTTTTCCAGTTCATTATATTTTGTTTTCAAAATATATCTTAAATAACAATTGTATAACATTAAATAACATTTCCTGTTATAAAGATAATTCATCTCTCCTCAAAAAGTCCTGTATGGATATGGACACCAAATATGTCAATTTTTAATTGACAATTCATTAATTCCAGTCTTGATTTATGAATTTGGTGTGATTTGTTTTTAATTTTGCAAGTGTTTTGAAAGCATGAAGTTACACAGACAGTAAAGGAAATGGTTTGAGGTAAGCAAGGCTGATCTGTGTGAAAAAAGAAAGGATGTCTACACACAGGTGATAACATAAAATACACGCTTGACACGTACAGAGCTTTGAGTGTAAAGACAATCACGCTTTCAGTCTTACAGGGCTGTGTCAACTCCAGTCCTGGGCCCACAGCGCTGCACATTTTGTATTTCTGCTGCGTTCGGTTCATTAGTCTCTCTGTTACCATGCTAATCATTTAAATTCCAGTCCTTTGGGTACACAAAACTACATGTTTTGAATTTAAGTTATGAATCACTACATGGGATTACAAATATTAGGTCATTTATTAAGTGTTAAAGTGAGTCATATTGTACTCACTTTAATTAATGTTTGTTGTCCTAAATTCTTTACTAAAAATCATGTTCATGCAATGCTTAAGTATGCTTAAGATTTATTTTAATAAACAAATAACAGAAGTTTAGGAATACACAAAAGATGTTGAAGATGAAAAATAAAATCATGCTGAAGAACATCTGGAATTTCCACAGAAACCTTGTAGGCTTTGATTAATCCTGTTATGTACACTGTTACTGGTAAGCACATAGAAAACAGGGTTGATGGCACTGTTAATGGTAGACAGGCCCAATGAGATGGTGTAAGGTGTATAGACAGTTCTCTCAAAGTCACACTTTCCTGTTGAAAAGTGAAAACTGATCGCACGTAGCAAAAGAATCACATGGTAGGGTGTAAAGCAAACCACAAACAACAAGATGACAGCTAATGCCAGGTTGCGAACTTTGACTTTGCACCGTAGCTTCAGGCCATCGCTGGCTTGCACGTTAGCAAGAATGGCTAAGTTGGTGACTACTAGAATGCAGAGCGGAATGAAGAAGCCAATCACGAAGCGGGCATAGTTGAACGCGGCCACCACAAGAGACGGCAGGCTTGGCTCAAAGCAGCGTTTGCCATCTGTGCTTTCAGATTCACCCTCTGGCATGGTAAAAACTGTCAAATGCCCCAGAGCAACAACCATGACAATTCCCACTGTGACAATCACTGCATGCTTCATCTTTCTCAAACCTCGGGACTCCACGGCATAAACCACCGCTATA
The DNA here is from genome assembly GCA_036877585.1 of Botia kubotai. NCBI lineage: Eukaryota > Metazoa > Chordata > Actinopteri > Cypriniformes > Botiidae > Botia > Botia kubotai. The sequence goes on from JAZGTI010011438.1 coordinate 15,966, forward strand.
AAGCGATCCACGGATACACAGCACAGCAGGAAGATGCTGATGTACATGTTGTTAAAGAAGACATATCCAGTGACTTTGCAAGCCAGATTGCCCCAGTACCAGCGATGACCCTTGTTGATGTAAATGGCCCACAGTGGAAGGGTACTTAGGTATATCAGGTCACACACTGACAAACTAAAAAGGTAGATTCCAAGAACGTTCTTTCTGCGTACTTCGAGAAAGGTAAGGATGACAGTAATCAGGTTTGCAGGCAGTCCTACTATAAGGACTGTGCTGTACAGAGCCACAAGAGGCAGGGGGTTCTCTTCATCATAAGGGGGCTCACAGCGATCTGTGTGATTTGGAAGGCCGGCTGTTAGGTTGGTTGTGTTCATGATCACTGGGAAGGTGATATTAGTAGTTTTAGTTAATGCAGTTTTGATTGCATAGTGTTTTATTAAAGCAAGGGTTTGCACAGGAAGCGTACAGGCTTTTACATTCTGCTTTTTGTATGAAGGAAATAACCATACAACGTGAAAGGCAGAGACTTACATAAATCGTGCATTTCACATTTCCTTGCCATTGTATAAACAATTCAGAAATTAAGTGCTTTTTGGTTGTTTGATTTGTTTCATATAAATTCTTTCCTAAATCGCAAAACAAGCATATTTAAACAAGGTAACAGAAAT
>JAZGTI010011440.1:0-15553 GCA_036877585.1 Botia kubotai
AAACAGAGGTACTACAGTACCTTCAAACAGAGGTACTACAGTACCTTCAAACAGAGGTACTACAGTACTTTAAAACAGAGGTACTACAGTATCTTCAAACAGAGGTACTACAGTATCTTCAAACAGAGGTACTACAGTATCTTCAAACAGAGGTACTACAGTACCTTCAAACAAAGGTACTACAGTACTTTAAAACAGAGGTACTACAGTACCTTCAAACAGAGGTACTACAGTACTTTCAAACAGAGGTACTACAGTACTTTCAAACAGAGGTACTACAGTACTTTTAAACAGAGGTACTACAGTACTTTCAAACAGAGGTACTACAGTACCTTCAAACAGAGGTACTACAGTACTTTCAAACAGAGGTACTACAGTACCTTCAAACAGAGGTACTACAGTACCTTCAAACAGAGGTACTACAATACTTTCAAACAGAGGTACTACAGTACCTTCAAACAGAGGTACTACAGTACCTTCAAACAGATGTACTACAGTACTTTAAAACAGAGGTACTACAGTACTTTAAAACAGAGGTACTACAGTACTTTAAAACAGAGGTACTACAGCTGGTTCTGTACCAGTCCAAACTTTGGTATCAAGCCAATTCCGCCTCTGACACTAGATTTAATCAAGAACAAGTTCCCACAGAACTTCCACATAATGGGCTGGTAATCCATCTATTTCATAGAGAGAGAGAGAGAGAGAGAGAGAGAGAAGGGAAAGAAAGAGACAGAGAGAGCGAGAGAGAGAGAGAGAGAAAGAGAACGAGAGTGTTCCATTTGAAAACAAAGAGTTAACCTTGATTGCCCCTCTCAGAAGAGTTTGCAGCCATAAAGCACCATTCTTTCTGCTTTCTCCACTCCACTGCCAATTTTTCACTCTGGTCCAGCGGTTTCATGTCCGAGTAAAGATGGTTTTGGCAGCTTTCCCAGAGTGAAGCCAATTGAGGATTGATTTAGATTCCGGGTGCAGGAGAAAGAGAGAGGCTTTCTATGAAGATATTCCATTTTCTTGGTGCAGGCTTTATTCTGCTCAACAGACGCATTGTACCTAAAATGCGTCTAGGGGAGTTCGCATACCAGCCCCACAGCAACCTACAGAGCGTTCTGGAAGGTCACGCCAGAAGTCAAAGGTCATCTGAGCATAATGTTGTTGCATTGCCAAAGTTGTCTGAGTGGGCTGAAATGTGTCTATCCTACCAAATTATGAGTGCATGTAGGTTTGTGTGTTTTTATTTGGCTAAACTTTTTTGCACGCTTGACGGACACAATGGGAGTCACGGTTCAAAGTTTGTACGGTTTTGTTTATCAGTTCTGGGGTTTCCGGCGCAGTAAATACTTCATTATTACTAGTGCTCAATTAGAACTGATGTTTTAAAACTGCTCAAACAATAATCTGATGGTCTGTCGGTTTCTTAAAAAGCCCCTTTACGGCGCTTATGATCAAAATTCACCAAACGTTTGTGAAATTTTGTGGGAAATAGCTATATAAACATTTAATTGATGTTGACAATTCATATGCTAACAGTTTTCAGAATAATTGTTAGACATTAAATGAACTGTCGTATGAATGGTTTGCCATTTGTAAACAGCTGGACCCATCTGCAACATCATTTGCTCTTTAACAGTCTGTCAGTAGAGGGGAAGTTTTGGCTTTTGGCTGTGGTTTATCACCAGTATAGTGGACATATCTTGTTTGAGCGAGTGGATGTTGTTTCCTCATGAGCAAGACTGTACAACCCAATGACAAAATCTCTTAATCTGTAAAGAATCCCTTCATCTTTAACGCATATCATAGTTGTGTACAAACATCACTCTAAATCATAAACAATGCAAAACATTGTAAAATAAAAATCACAAATGAGATCTTTTGCATCAAAAGTTGTTTCTTCTTGATGGCAATGAGATTAAACGAGACCAATTCGAGACATTTACTTATGATTACTTTGAATCTCACATCTCAGTTTTCACATTGTGTTACAGTCTGCATTCAATTGTCAGAAAACGAAAAATTTGAGACATTTAAATAAAGCAGAACTCAAAAACGGCCTGTGAGCAATGCAAGAGCAACCGCAGAGCAAAAATATCTGAGCAACAGTTTGCAGGCATTTTATTGCTACTTCAAACACCAAACACAGAGTGAGGTTCATACGCTGTCAGAGACCTGCAACCTCCTACATGTGACAAGCAACAACATGCAAAGTAATTCCAAACTCCCAATTAAACCTCAGTCACCATGAAGCCCAGTCCTACCATGCTTCTGTTCCAGATGTGGTTTAAATCAAACAGTTAAACCGTACTCTTGTTCTTGCAGCTACATTAAATTCTGCACCGCATCTCGTCTTTGTATTTTTTACTGAAGGTATTTTTAGGAGAATCTGGATACAGAAAAGGCCCCAATACCAAAATCTACAGCGTGCAGTACAAACTCTCGAATGCATCAGAACCGACACCAATGTTTCATCTCCCTTAAATGAAATATAAAGTTAAATCAAAACACAGAAACCCATTCGCATATATAGATCATATTGATCCGGTGTGGGTCGCCGTCTGCCTTCTGTGGACATGCTCATTCTTGTGTGGACTGTGATGTTGCCATGGCAGCAGACATGCTGTCAACAGCATCTGTATCCTGGATGCTGGGCGAGGGACAGAGATTGTCCTACAGGAAAGACTGAGGCTAGTTGTCACACTTCATACTGCGGATAATGTGCTAAAACTGACCTGCCTTGAGAAACACACACACCCTGGAGTTTTTACTTCTAAAAAAGTATTTCCACTGTTATTGTCCAAAAAGGGATTTTTATTTTTAAAAAAATTCACATTTAACATCACACTTTATAGGGTAACACTCGCTACGTAAAACACAGTCTTAAATTATAAATAATACGTATCTACTTATGTATCTTAATCTTAGTTAGGAAAGTTTTAGATTAAGTTTTAGTTTAAAAACATATCAAACCACTACTAGCAAAACAAAACAAAAGAAAGAACAGCTTTTGACCACATGGGCCATGTTGAGTTTCATGAAGATCAGGGAAAAAATAAATCAGTTGAAAATCACAGTGAAGAGCTTTCAGTGCATGGAGGACAATTTGTCTCTTTTGAGAAACACAACAACAGATACACGCACAGAAGTGGCGATGTGTGATTTTTACGCCACAGGTCTGTGAGGAAAATCAGTCAGGCAGACTTAAACGTGGGCTGCTCCTCACACAGGCGTCACACCAACAGAGAGAGAGAGGAGGTGACAGGGCACGTCACTAATTCTACGTTCACACTTTCCGAAATAGAAGCGACAAACAGAAAGCATTTCCAGCGGAATTGTGTCAGGGTTTTTTGTCAGGAATGGCAGCTCTAATTAATGGACATGAACAGCTTGGCGGGGGAAAAAAAACAGTTTGCAGGGCTGCTGGTTCAACCTCGTGTCTCCTGACATGACATGCTACCAACTGTCAGGGTTCTGCCTCAGCTGCATCTTTTAGGAGTCTGAGCTACAGGTTGGGATTGGGCCCCAGTGGGCGACAGAAGAAGGTTCTTTACCTGTGAAATAAACAGATGCGCACACTAATGTAATCTAATTAAGTAGACACGAGACCTGGCATGTTGTATCTAGGATTAATCCATAAGAGGAAGTAAAAAAAAAATTAAATCGGCTCCAGAAAAGGCGCAGATTATGAAAACATGGCATGTTGCATTTTTGATCTTTAATGAGCTACGCTTTCGACTCGTGAAGTGATCAGTTCACCTCAAATGTGCATACAATGCATTCCGTGGTTTTAGTTGCAACCATTTGCGAGCGTTTTGTCAGCCAGTCTTGCAGAAAGTTAAAATTTGTTCAAGTACTTGCACAATCTACAGATCCATCAGGGTTCGACTTAAGCACCGCCTGCCAAACGCTGAATGATGACCACGCGGTTAGCTGGTCTGTTTCCCTTCCGCTTCAATGAAGAGCTAAAGAGGACGACATCTGACAGCCACAAAGACCTGAAATTACAGCCTGACCATTTCTGGAACCAACTTTGCGACACTAACCGAAGCAAAACTTCGGCTAAACGGCATGCAGGCTCAGAATAGTTATTATGGAGGTGGGCGTGTCTACATGTGATTGATTGTTCATACTTCATAATGAAGCTGCGGCAGAGAGCGAAGAAATTAAGCTTTAGTTACAGTTTTCAAAAATCAATAGAAATAAAGGAAAGCAAAATAAAATCCCCCATCCAATACATTAGATTTTCTCAGAAAACACCCAAAACAACTGAAAACTTCAGGTAATTTGCTTCATTAATTTTTTACCAAGGTTGTATAAGGAACCAAGTTGTTCAATTCAGATGATGTTAAAAATTACAATGTTTGCAAAACACAAATTTAGCCGATGTCCTCTGGGAAAGCTAGATTTGGCCAAACAGACCTTGAATTAAACTTTTGCTGTCTTGTATTTAGCTAAATTGTTTTGCTGCTTTTAAACAAAATTCATAAAATTACAAAGCAAAGACAAAAAAACATTTAACAGATCATGGATACAGAAGTTCAGGAGTGCAGTCTTCAATGTTCTTTGTGTGAGAACTCCAGAACTATGTTCCCTATCATGGGTTCTAGAGGACTTTGGCATGTGTCAGATGTTGGAAACGCGTAAAGCCCAGCGAGTCAAACCCAAGTTTAGTCAGAAGAGTCCACACAAGTCAATGAGCGTAGCCTTCTGGAACCAACACCCTAGAGAGCATGCTCAGTCTAAAGGACTTAATATCCCCTGCCTGTGGTTCTCCACAGACTCACAGCAAACTGATATCTTATAGCGAGGCCCTCGGGCACGGCCGGTCTCCACATATTCAATCTGACAGGCGAACGGGGGGGAAACACAGAGCAGTGATCCAGAATAAGGCTCTTTGAAGGCAAAGAGAGCAAAGAGCAGATCCAGTGACTTCCATGGGCGATGACGATGCTCGCTCGCTTCTTTAACTCATTTTATAGTTTACATCCATTTTTGTAAGTGAAAACATGTTGTCCTTGACTACTATTGAAGTTTAAAGGCTGCTCATTTTAATGTGTTTATTTAGTGCTAAGAGAAAATAATCACGTGCCATATAAATGGAGACAAACTCTGGATAAATTAACCAGCTGTAGACTGCCGTCCAGTATCCACTGATATAGAAATGGAGCCCTACATTAAAGACACAGATACGACACATCAGGATCTAATATCTAATCATTCAAGAGTCGAGTGACCCAACACATGACGGCCACTGAAGATTCAACCAAAAATTAATTCTGCCCCTAAACGGCAGAAGCCCCTTTTCGATAAATAACGATATTTTGTATATTTGTTTGCATAAGTGATAGCATTTATTAAACAGACGTTTACCTCAGATACGACGACATGGGTTCGCTCTTACAGCAAACACACGCGCACGCGCATCGGAGGCGCTATCGTGCGAGGCTCGTCACTAAAACCTGAATCGCATCAAATGTACCGACTTCGGACCCCATAATTAAAGTTTTATAAACGTACTGTAGCTCCGGAGACGTTGACAGTGACCCCAATTTCACAGCAGTAATTAGCCGGTTTGACGCCTCAGGCTAAAGCGACACTCCCGCGACTTCTCCCTCAGTGCTGGCTCGACTCTTTTTTGCAGCTATCATTTAATTACCTCAATTAAAGCAGCAATTAATCATCTGACTGAGAATCCATTACTAACCAATGACCGAAACTGTCCTTTAATCAAACGCTTTGGCTTGACACGGAGGTCGATCGCCTGCGCCTCACGTTTACCTCATGACTGGCAGGCGCACCTCCCCTAACGAGCAGCCCGATGCGTCGGACCTTCAGCCGTAGCCGCTAACTGCCTCATTTAAACGCCATAACAAGTTCATAAGACGGCTTAGCAATTAATCGGTGTCCATCAACACTAACTGATCTCACCTGCCATTGTTTTCTCATTGGCACTTAAGCTGTTTTCAGACATGGCTGAATTACAGCTCACGAGTTGACTCGACAGTCAGTCCAGCAAATAAAATCTCCATTTAGTTTCCCAGCGGAGAAATGTGATTTTAATGATAACATATAAACCCTACAAGACGGATCGACTGTGAGCTTGGAGATTGTGTAGTGATGATGTATGCAGCTATATATGATCAAGTTACTCTCCTGCACTGTTATAAACTACTTGTGTATCAGAAATATGTGGCATCATTTATTTTACCGTAATAAAGGCGGGCTAGCTAATTTTCAGAAACATTTTTTGTTCTACTGGTTCAAAGCCTCTAAACATCCTGATAGCAATCGCTGAGTGGTTTTCATATATTTATATAAATATATATTTTCTGTGATGGCATAGGTCCATAAAATTCTCATCCAATCATTGCAGTCAGTCCGAATGCAATGACAGGATGTCGTACTTGTCTGTCAAACTACGCATGCCTTTGTGTGTTAAAGGAGGCGTGGCTTTGGAAGGAGACAGCGCTTTGTAGGGAGGGCGGGATCTTATACTTGCAATGCTAGATTGCCATTGCTAGCTTCTCTGAAATTGCCTACTTCTTTAAATTTTTAAGTAAATTCATGTAAATTGCATTTATATATCAGTACAGTTCAATGTCCAGTAAGGGCCCTTGCTCTCGAATGTCTCTCAGAAGGGAGTGGATTAAACTGGCCTTTGCAAGTACCACAAAAGGTAGAGGAGCCCCACTTCACCTCCACAGCCCACTGAATGTGGTTAACGAGCTAAGTGTACTCAAGCATTTAGGTCAGGCACTTTTCCCGGACACCCCGCTTCAGTGGCTCTGATGGGTCCTAACTTTTATCTGCCATGGTCAGGCTGCAAAAAGAAAAAATATTAGCTTCAGGAAAGGAATGACAAAGAGGCAGAAAGCAGACGTGAGTCAGAGGCAGTCTGGAGTCTGAGAGAAGGGCAAGTTGAAACGAGTTGACATGATTCATGGAGCTCACTTTTGTGGGTCCTCACCACAGAAGCCTGGCCGATGGCTGCCCGCGTGAAATCTGCGTAGACCAACTTAATTGAATCTTGATAGTACGTGACGGCATTTGTTTTTATTATTAATTGCAAACAATATTTTTGACAGTATATTCTTGTTCATTACAGTTGTTACAGTAACAAATAACAAGAAACAAAAAAATGAGAAGGAATGAAAAAGGAGCCATACAGATTGAAACCTGATGAATGTTATGAATTACAGGTCACTAGTCAAGAACTGAGAACAATGTCCCTGTATTGTTTTTTTGTGTCTCAGAATATTGAACCAGTGAAATATTGCCTAAAGTCTCTTATAACATTAAGAATTAATGTCTGGAGTCGAGAGAGAATATTTGGATCTATGAATCTGAAATTTAGCAGGCGACAGAATTACAAAAAAAAGAGCAAACTGTAAAGATCGTTGTAAAGATAATCCACTGGCCACAACATAACCTACAAATCAGTCATATGCATGTCTTGACGGTTTGAAATCTCTGGATGGATAAACATATTTTGCACTGCATAAAATGCATCAACACACCAAAGACGCCCAATTATAGCTCATGTGTCTGGTGCCACTTTGCTCTGCGATTAAATAACCTGTAATATATTCCCTGATCTTGGGTGTAAAGATCCATTAAGCATCTCAGGCTGTTTTAAAAAGCCCATGGAGGTCACTGGCTGTGGAGAGATTGGCTTTATAAATGTAGCTGAATGTAACCGTGTTAAGGACAGAGGCGTGATCCAGACCGTTATCATTAATGAGCTGTTTTAACAATCAGGTCGTCCTGGCAACATCGTCTTATCTGCAGACGCATCTAAATAGCATGCAGGGAACGCATTAGAAATGCGGCTTGCACAGGGACAAATCTACTGTAGCTTAAATGCTCAAAGGAGCCTACAAAAACATGAAAGATTTGTGTTTGCTTTGAGAACCTGTGATATAGAATAATTCACATAGCTTTTAAATAAAATGATATCTGATTATAAAAATGATTTGAGCTTTCCTGTAGCTCAGTGGTTAGAGCGTGACGTTAACAATGCCAAGGTCATGGGTTCGATCCGGGGATTGCACATACTCAGAAACAATGTATAGTGTAATGCAATGTAAGTCGCTTTGGATGCGTCTGTCAAATGCATAAATGTAACGATGAAAAGCTGGGGTTCAGAGATTGTTAAATTTGTTAAAGGTTTGACTGGTAACCTAAATCAAGTTTAAGATTGATTCATGCGTACTTGCAGCAGCACAGTGTTGAGACTTTTTTAAAAACATTTTTTAACACCCGTTGTATTCCGGTATGAATCACAATTTTTGTCATCTTAACTGATATTGCAAGTGTGCTCCACAAACATCCACATGTTTAAAAGTCGTTTTTGACACGACACTGATGCTAGCAGTATTGAGATAGCAGGTTTCAGGGTTTTTCTGACATAGAACTGCTTTAGAGAACACTGCAGAGAACACACACAGAACAGTTCTAGACTGGGCATCAACTGTGACAGCAGAACCGGGATCCTGTCTGTTAAAAGAGGCTAATGGGACCCGTTTCTCAATTCCCAGCTCTAATGACAGCCCAACCAAAAATGTAGCCATGAAGATCAATCCAACACAGACCCATTCAGCAGTTTCCATAGAGATGACAGATGGACAGTTTCAGCCTGAGTGACAAAAGCTGAAAAAAACAACAGGTTGAGAGGAGCTTCGCTCATTATCATTCGCTTTACAGAAGAAAACGCGAGAATAAGAGAGAGAGAGAGAGAGAGCAGAAATCAGCTAAGGAGAAAAGGTGGGTGGAGATATGGGGGCTCAATTGCCTGGTGACTTTTGCTGATTGAAACTGACCTGGAGTCTGCTGTTAAAATCACCTACTTACTGGAAAAACTGAGAGCTATCATCTGCTTTTAATTTGAGTGGCTCTCATGTGGTTAGCCAGGGTGAAATTTTACACTGAACGCTTCTAATTTGATGGAGAGAAAACGAAAGAGCCACAGAATGTGTCTGTCAATCAATAGAAAGACAGTGAGAGTGAACCGCGGCGCAATCTTTCACAACCGAATCAAAGCCGTTTCACATTTGAATTCTTTTGACATCAATATATGTATGAGAGGCAGAATATCTCGATTATTGATGACGCAGCAGTCTGTGAGATTAAAGTAAATGTGAAAAACACTTTTTTTCCCCCACAGGTCTTTGTTATGAGGGTCAGAGCTGCAGCAAATGGTCCCTGACTGTTCCTGAGAAATGAGGGCGACACCAAATTATATTCATTTTGTTAAAGCTGCGCATGACTCTCCACTGATCTCTGCTTTTTAATGACTGATTTGTTTTAATGGTACTTCAAACGATGAATGATTAAGCTACGACGAGTGAAGGGCTTCCTAAATTGTGAATTGTTAGGCACAACATGTAGTCATGACAACCCTTAACCAATATTTACCATGTTCGTGTATTAACCATATTCTTTTGGTGAAATAATTACCATTTGTATAGCATTTGTCTATATGTATGATATATATGTATATATATCAAACTATATATCATTTGCATTATAGACATCCAGTTATTGATTAACCTGAATGGTCTCTATACAGCCACTTAGCCACCTCAGCTTCTCTAAATGTAATATATAATTATCAACAAGGGCCTCCATGCAGCCCCTCTTTATCAAATCATCCTTAGCAACTAATCAAAAGATCACTTAGCAACCAGAGTGGATCCAAGTTCCTCTGTAGTCTGTTGGTGTCATTAATAATGGAGGAAAATAACAATCCTTGATTTCTATCTCTCTCTGTCTCTCTCTCGCTTGGAATACATTGTGTGTAGCAGCTTCGTTTACACACTTTCTTCGACACTAAACAACAACAGAAACAGCACAACACACTGCGACATTCATTTCCCTAATCAGTTGTGTTGTAAAATAGCAATCAGTTCATTTTGACATTTCAGTTGAGTACTGTTTGCCTACGGGGTAATAAAACTAAACTTAATTTAAGATATATTAAAATGAATGACTCAAAAAACATGTCTGACTTTTGCATCATTTTGTTTTCTTGAAAAACAAGAAGACGTTGATATTGTGGGGGAGGGCGTAGACTCAAAATATTAATATTTATGTTTTTTACAAATGTATTGGTTCACCCTCTATAACTCCACTGTGTCTTACTGTCACAGCATCATACACCATGAAGACCCATCAAAGACCTGGAGAAGGTCAGCAGTCATACGCTCGGAGCGTCTATGATAACGCACCAGCTAATGATGGGAAAGGTAAAGTTTCTCATCTCAACACTGATAACCTTGCCCATAATTACTGACCAAAGTCATTCAGATATAATGAAAATGAATATAGATATAATCCCATAGCACAGAAACTTCATCACTGCCGAGTGAGTAATACATCTCTCTTAAACATCCTTTATGTGCGGGGAAAGGTAGTCTTCTCAATGGCAAAGTTAATATCTGTCAGCACTCAAGGTTAAAGAGGAGATCCATGCAGTTCTGCATTGGAGAGGAGAGGGCATATTCGTTTAGAAAAGACATTTTTTATCATATCAGAGTTCATAACAGACGATCAGTGTCTTAAAAACGAGGATGGGGACTCATTTTCATCCAGCTCAGACAGAATCGCCCACATGAAGATGAGCTGGCAGGAGCTTTTGAAAACATTTTGCTATGCGTGTCATACAGTGCGACTGTTATACAAAGTTAAACGGATTACAAGCGACTAAATATATTTGCTTGTCAACAACACGCTGTGCTGTGATCTATGTTGGAAGACGCAGACGTTGTGTAACATTCTAAAATGAAAAGCCCCGCCTCTATAGTCTGTTTCACGCTTACTGTACCGAGTTCGCATATTCATTTTGGCACTTCAGTTGCAGGTCGCAGCATCAGGCGCATGCTGCTGAGAGAGTATACGATTTTTTTATCACAATAGCTGTTAATGCAAATTAAAACTAATATGAATGTTTGGAAGTCACTTTTACAGTAAAAGTTATTTGTTGTAAGCTTATCTCTTGAGAAAAATCTTAATGTTTAATAAAAATATATACACTTCATTTAAATATGTTACAAATAAATCGCCAAATGTTTTGCTCGTCTCAGGATGGGTGAAAATGCAGCCAGAGCAAATAAAATAAAAAATAAATATGAAATATATTAAATATAATTTTTATATAAAATATAAAAACATAAAATAAAAACTCAATTATGGGCCCAACAGAACTAGCAGAAAAAACTTTACTGTTTTGCCCTGGAACTGTAAAAATGATTATGAATGTTAGTGTAAAACAGTCGATGTTTGTAACTGCTGCTCTAAACACGAACAGTCCCTCTTAATATTCTTCAAGGTTAGAGTGGCTACAGCTGAAAAAAATATGACAAATTATTGTCACGCTTGATAATAATTCAAATTTACAAACTTGCTCATTTACATTCAGAGACACAAATATTCAGAGCTGACTCTGTCGGCTGTGTTTGTCAGATACTGCGCTCGCATTAGATGCAACAGTATTCAAGGTGACCTGACAACACATCATGAGGATCAGCAACACTGCCTGCGGTCTCTCTGTCAGTGCCTTATAAAAACACACGCTCCGACCAGCCCAGAATAAAGCATTCACATGCAGTCTACTCTTAAACAACCTTGTACCAGATAACCTCAACAGAGACTCCCCAGCTAACAAGGAATGTTCTCAGAATGTTGGCTAACATTCTCTAAAAGTTATCACAAAAGTTCCTGCAGTGACGTTAGAGAAATACGTTTAAACGTTATATATCACATATCAAAAGCGTTATTCCTAAGTTGTTCATGGAATGTTTCAAAAACGTTACAAAATGCAAAATTTTTTTTAAAGTTCTTGTAACCAAAAGCAACGTTAATCATAATAAAGGCACATTTTGAACGCTCCTAAAACATTTTAACATTTTTGTTACTTAATGGAAACATTCTTACTACTTAGGAATAACGTTTTGATATATGTGATACGTAGCATTTAAAAAGTTCTACTAATGTTTCCGCAACTGTTTTTAATAACGTTGAAAAATACTTTTTGAGAATGTTAACCAACGTTCAGAGAACATTCTCTGTTATTATCTTTCTTTGAGCTAGATAGTCCTTTGCTTTGGTCCTTATTCTGCGTTTTAGCATGTTGCAGCAGAGAAAGCAAACGCGACAGCTCTACTATTTCATGTGACTGTGCGTGTGAGCGCCGGAAATGAAAATTAAATCAAGACTAACGAGCGGTGAACAATAAAAAGGAAGATAAACGGCCCAACGGTCACCAAACAGACAAGCTTGCTGAAGTCGAATAACGTTATTACTTCATATTTCTTCCATTCAAAAGCCTGCTGAGGCAATCAACACTCATTTTTTGGGAAATGCCATCTTTTTGCTACATTTGGCCCCGTTTCCATCAGGATAATTTCCTCCAAAATGCTAATGAGAAAAAAAACGAGAAAAGAATGAAAATGACAAGACAACAAAAGGTCTTTCTGAGAAAGTCATTAATGGACCAGCAACAGCAATTAAATCTCGAAGTCGTTGTGGGTAAAAATGCTGCAATTTCAAAAACAAATCCACCACCTCTTCCAACAAACAAACAAAAACAAACAAACAAACAAATATTTAAGAGATGAAAAGTCAATAAGCAATATAAGCTCACATACTGCTCACCACTGTCCGTAATAAAAGGTATATTAGAGAAGGTACTGTACTACTCCTATGAATAATAATAATAAAAGCAGAGAATGAATCTGGGTGTTGTTTATGCTTCTATATTCATCTTGTCTTAATTGTACTATCGGAAGATGGCGTGTCAACCATGCTGTGCGAAACACGCTAATGTGTTTGCTGTAGTATTACGTCCGCATGTACAGACCACGTTCTTGAATCTGTCAGTATTATCTGTACCTCCAGTGAAAGCACACTAGATCTGTCTGAAGAAATAACAGAGAGGAACACAGATGCTGATGAACATGTACAAGGTGTTCTGCAGGGACATAAACCCTGAACAAATCTCTCTCTTATTCCTATTTTTTCTCATGCGTTCATAAAATGTAACCGGAAGATGTTCATTTGCTTAAAGGCTAAAACCAAACGTTTTATTTTTTGTTTTTTATTTTTATGATGATGCAAATCATAATTATTATTATGTTGAAAATCAGTTCACACCCAAATAAGTTTCACACAGACTCAGACAACATCAAACAAAAACTTAATCCCAAATTACACACGCTCGGGGACTCTAAAGGAGTCGGTCTCTTTAGTGAAGAGCTGCTGGTTATTGGATGATTTTAATCAATGCACACTTTGTAGAGTGTCTAAACGCTTATCGAATATTCAATTAGTCGGACAAGCTGCATTGACTCGTCTGTGTGCCCCGGAGAGAACCATCGAAAATATCTTAACTCTAATGCAAGAAACAAGAGACAACGTTTCTCACAATTCTTACTTGCAAACATACAGTGGTTCATATACTGCACATACAAACACATAACGTGTCTGTACCCCTCTGTACATTCATCCGTGCAGCTTCTACACTCTCTGTCTCTCTTCCGCCTCAAAGTCTCAGAAGTCAAGATGAGAAATATGTAAATGTGGAGCTGTTTAAAGAGACAGAGGTGAGAGAATCTGCTGTAATTGTTCTGCTTGACTCTAAAGTGGACGAGATCAGATATGGACGCCTGCAGCATAATGACAGGTACGTCTGAATCAGAGGGTGAAAGAAATGACCGGCCCATCAGGGTGAAGAACAATCTACAACATCTCATCTCATAAGCTGCACAAATCATCGCCTCGTTAATCAAATAATGAAGATGAGGCTCATTCCAATTTCTAATCATCTCACCAGACCATCCGGACGGGATAATGCTGGTCATCACAAAACATTCCTCCAATTAAAATGCTCATCACAAAAGCAATACAGAATTTTAAAACATCGTAATTATCAATTGAATCATTTTGATCCTGATGCTTAATGTGTCTCATTTGTCTTATAGCTTTGAGAATTTAATAAGAACTCGTATCTAACAGCTGCCATTTACATTTTTAGATTGCTATTATAATATTAGCCAAACTTATTTATAGCTAGATATAACTAGATTTGTGTATTTTCCCAAGATTATTGCTGCGTCCCTATTCGCCTACTTACACTATGCCCTAAAAGTATGCACGGTTTTCATCATTGGAAAGTAGAGGTATATTGCAATGCATTGTGGGCTATATCTTTTATATTTATATTTGTATATTTTCACTGGAAATAGCACCGCTTGTGTACTTTAAGAATGTTCATTTCAACATACTACAATTTGGGACACACTCGTTTTAATTTTGAATACTTTGTAGGATGGATGTGTATTGGGACGCAGGGAATGTAAGCAGATGTGCTTGGCTGTGCGGGACTCACCTCCACAAGGTGTTTCTGGGTGTTGCTATGGAGTTGCTATGGAGTTGCTAGTTGCTGTATAAGTTCATTCCTGTTCACAGCACAAACTGAAATGCAAATGACACACCAAAGATTAATTCTTAGAAGTTGCTATGTGAACAGTTTGTCATTCATTGTTTTATTGAATTTTACAGCGTGTCTCGACATTAACAGCCAACCGGCTGCATGTGGATCTGTTGAAATGAAGATGGACGTGTAATAAATTGCAGGACTAAACTGCTCTCCATCTCCACTGACAGTTCAAAATGGTAGAAAAAAATGTTTATGGAGTGCAAACTATAGAGGGTGCCCTTCCTTCCCATTTCATGGCTGGCTGGTGTGACAGGTACTGACGGAGAACTATGAATAATAGCCATTTTGTTGAAGAACGCAATTAAAGCTGGAGGAGCAGTTGTCTTCTGTGCTTGCTTAATCACACAAAAGCTTAAAACAAGGTTTCAAAGAATATTAAATAAAATAGATGATACAAAAGATCGGACCATCAGACGATGTCATGCTACAATTGGTGGTCTTATATTCGAGATTTTGTGACAGTCATTAATATACAGAAGATTCTTAATGACCCGTGAAATTAAAATGAGGGTTTTGTGAGCTCATGTCTGTTAGCTTTGGGCTCATCTGCATGCTAGTGTATTCTTAAATCTGCAAGCCATCATTTCTGCCTCTCTGTCACCACCTCTGTTCAAAACATGAAACTACACGTTGCTTGTGAAGTCTTTTCTTGACAAATTCTAAACAACAGCTGAAAGAACAAGTTAAAAACGCTCCGTCGTTCCAGCACCACACACACACACACACACAATTTAGAAGCCAGATATTCTGTTTACAGAAGTCAAATCATCATTTTCTGGGAAATTGGAACTGACAGCTCAAATTATAAATGATAAATCATCATTATAAACTAACTGTAAGGAGGATCTGTTGTATACTTGCTCTATAACTGATTCATTTGTAACAACAAAGTTCTGGATTCCAGCTTTAAATGTTGACAAAATGATTTGCAGATTCTCTCCTCCAATCACACACAGATGACAGGAAACGTTGAGCTAACATTTAAAGTTCTTTCAGATTATCAAAACACGTTCTTGTTAATGTTCCACCAACAGTAATGGTAGTAGAACATTTTTTAATGATATA
>JAZGTI010011441.1:0-10519 GCA_036877585.1 Botia kubotai
TTCGTTGTACGTCATTTCACTCGGCTTCGTAGGTGTGACTAGATTCTTTAACAGTCCATATGCCTCTGCCCCGATCACGGAGAGAAACACACTAACCTTTTTCTCACATGCGATGTCATTCGCCAGCAGCCACTGTTCAAAACGCTCTATGTATGATTCAAAATCCTCCTTTGCTTCCTTGTACTCATCCACACGGCCAAACTGCATCGCTGCCATGTTAGCTATGTTGTTAGTGGCTTTTTACTCGTGCCTTGTTCCGTTTTTCTTTTCTCAACTTTTACGACAAGTGCAACACAGTGTTTTTCCAGCACTAACAGTCTCTAAATATACTCTTAATCTTCGTCGCCACTGTAATATATTTTGATAGGAGGGTGGATTAGGGAAGAAAGATGACAGACACGTACTCTGCAAGCTTACTTGTTTACTGAGAACTCACGCTCATACAGGTCACATACGAACACATGAGGGGGGCGTGGTTTAACATAAATGTCACTCAGAACATCTATTACATGAAGGACAGTAGAACTTTGTGGAATTTTGACATTTATATGATGCTTAATAGCCAGCCAGTGCATTGTTGACAGAACCAGGCTAATATGGTCTTTACTTTTTATTATAATTAGTTTTTGTACTAATATTGCAGGGTAACCACTCAGTAAGGCATTGCCATATTCTAGTCTGGATGTCATGAATGCATGAATTAATTTTTTGGTGTTTGACATACAGAGCATGTGTCATAGTTTTTATATATTTTAATTTAAATTTACAAATTTCGAAAATGTGGCTTTCAATGGACAAATTGCTATCAAATAGAACACCCAAATTCTTATGATGAAGAAGGCTTTATACAACATCCATGAAGAGTTATTGTTCTAGGTTGTTACGCGTTGATGATATTGGTCCAATAATTAAAACATCTGTTTTTTCTGAATTTAGTAGTAGAAAGTTGCTAGTCATCCAAGCTTTTAATATCATGCATTCTGATTTCAAACTATGCATTCTGTCAATTTAGAGAATTTATGCAAAATATATAGCTAAATATTGTCAGCGTAGCAGTGAAAATTAATTCCATGTCTCTTCATAATTGCTCCCTGAGGTAGCATATACCAGGTTAAAAGTAGAGTCCCAAGCATTGAACCCTGTTGCCCTCCATACCGAACTTGTGATCAATGTGACGCCAGATAAATAGGATTTAAATCATGCCAATGCAGTTCCATTTATGCCCACATCATTTTCAAGCGTATTTAAGAGAATGCTGTTGTCAATTGTAATGGAAAGTCAGAGTCATGAGGATCCATCTGCAGCGCATTTATTAGAGAGTTGTCAAACAAGCGATAGTTCAATACCGGCAAACAGAGCAATAAAGGTAAGGCAATATACGTGAAGACAGGCAATGGTCAGGGCAGGCAGCAGTAGCACTAGAAGAGAGAAGCAGCCACGATCAGCCGACAAGAGCAAATAATTTTTCGCTCTGATGAGAGCAGTCTCTCTACTATGACCCCACCACCTAACCCTATGGTCTGAATCCCGACTGCAAATTCTTGCAGGTAATGTTTCTTAAATAAATAAAGGTACATTCGAGATGGGCCTGTAATTTACTAGTTCCTTGGGATCAAGCTGTTTTTTTTGGGACATATCCCAACACCAATGATGAATGTTGTTGATTTAATTATTTAATTATTTTTGACAGTTCATCATCCTATCTATAGTAAAGACGAGTCAGAGGCGTGCGGATCCATATGCAAACAGTTTAATAAGTAAATCACAAAACAGAATCGTAAACGTGGTCAGGCAAAGGTCATAGGCAGGCAGCAAGCAAACGTAATCCAAAAACACAGGCAAGAGGTCGGGGCAGGCAGATATCAATCATAAACCGTTAAACAGGCAAATCCAAAAGACAGGCGGCAAAAATCACAAGACGATAAACAGACTGGGTCAAACACGAAAAGGCAATAAACAGATCACAGGAGAAACGCTCAGAAATGTTACCTAAGGCAAACAAGACTTCGCAATGACTTGGAGCAAACACACAGCTTATAAACGTTAGAGTCAATGATCCACAGGTTCTTCTTCCGGGTTTGATTGGCAGGTGAAGTTTCATGGGAAATGTAGTTCAGATGTAAAGTTCAATATTCCGGAGACGGTTCTCGCCGCTGCCGTGTTGGAGAGGAGGCTGGAGCCTCCACCGTAACATCTATAGTGGAAAATGACTGGAGTTTTTCCTTGGGCAATTTATAATGCACCATCTGATGTGATTGTGTTGCAGGCATTTGCATGCTTATGATTTTTTCTTCGACATCTATTTTGTTATTAAAGAAACTCATAAAATCATCACTGCTATAATATTGACCGTATTTTTGGTTAATTTAGACGCTGTATTAAATAAATATCTAGGGTTGTGTTTATTTCTTCTAAAATATTTAAAGAGTAGGCAGATCTGGAGTTTTTTAACGCCTTTCTGTAATTTGAAACACTCTTCTGAGTCATTGAGAGTTCAGGCAGATTGTTGATAAAAAATCTTGAGTGTCTTTCTAAAAATCTTAAGAATTTATTCTGCATTTGTAGCAAGGAGCTAATATTGCAAACATAGGTAAATGTATTAAACAGGACACAAGATAATGATCTGAAATTCTGCTGCAGAATATTAATATCATCAACATTTATACCATGGGACAGTATTAAATCTAAAGTATGAAAATGAGTGGGTCCTGACACATGCTGTGAAACCCTGATAGAGTTTAAAATTTCTTTGAAAACCAAACCAAATGCATATTTTTCGTTATCCACATGGATGTTAAAATCACCAACAATTAAGACTTGATCTGTGGCCAGTACTACTTCTGATAAAAAGTCAGCGAATTCTTTGATAAAGTTTGTGTGAAGTTTTACCCTGGTGAAGTAAAAAGTGAAGTGAAAGTGACATATTGGTTGGGTATGGTAAGCCATACCCGAAATTTGACCTTTGCATTTAACCCATCACTGGTGAGGAGTGAACACACACTGCAAGTCATGAACACACACACACCCAGAGCAGTAGGCAGCACTGCTGCACCCGGGGAATAATTGGGGGTTAGGTGCCTTGCTCAAGGGCACTTCAGTTGCTACCTGCCAGCACTGAATTCAAACAGCAACCTTCTCATTACAAGCCAGACTCAATAACCATTCATTGCTTGCTTTATCTTTTTACATTTTTATGCGAGCCTATACTGATCATAGAAGTGTGTTGATATGCCAACATCCCAGCTAACAATTTTAGGTCGTGAGAACATTTCCCAAACATTTCCATTAAGTAACAAAAACATTAGTAATCTTTATTCTAAAAGTTCTAGAAACATTCAACCATTCTTTTTAGATGTAGTATTACCATGTTTGTTGTTGGCTGGGATGGGTTATGCAATCCAACTAGCATGTTTTTAAATTCACCTGCGCATTTGCTGGATTGTTGGTGCCAAAGGGTACAGTTTATGTTGTGGATTTGTGTTTAATTATTTATGTTGTGGTTATACTTGATTAATTTCAGGATGTGTTTGAGTGAGCCAATTAACCATAATTTTGTAGACAGTGTTCCTGTAGCTCTATTGTGGTTTTGATTCTTAGAGAACACACAGTGTTAATGGAAAGTGTATTCCTTGAATGCTCTGTAAGTGACTTTGGATAAAAGTGTATCTCTAAATGGCGCATAAATGGCGAAAAGCTGATTTACCTTATTATTTTGTTTTAAGCAGTTTCCATTCTGCAAATTGTATGTAATTGAAATACAGAAATAAAAGTGTGATTAAAGATTAAGCTTATTGTTACAACATTCTGGGTTTGTGGCCCTGAACCCCACTAAACAGCTTTGGGGATGAACGCTGACCCCATCAGACAACATCAGCCTGATCTGACTGAATGAAAATAATCTGCATCCTAGTGGAGTCTTTTAGAAGAGAAGCTGTGAGGGAGAGCCAGCTCCTCATTAATGCTGTTGAACTGAAATACTGAAGGGCGTGTGAGTGAGGGGTTTGGGTGTCCACGATTATATTTATCGTGTCAATAACCTGAAAAAAAATAATCTACACAGCAACATTTCAGCAAATGTCTGAAAACAGTTGGTCTCAGTGTCATATAGAAAATGTATGTTAAAAAGTCCAGAGTCAATAATTCTGGCACATTTCACCATTATAGCTATTACTTCTAGGAAAAAAACTCAATAGCCCTAAACATCAGTGTAATGTAAACACTCTAAATGTTTCTCCCTCCACCATGTCAATGTTTAGCACTCAATGTTTCTCAGGAAGCTCATGGTAATAAATGAGATCTTTTATCTCGAGGCTGTTTTCCATCCTCCTATTGCTTCTGTGGGTTAACTAGCCAGCTAATATTTGCCCAGACAATAGCTAGAAGATCAGTCTGCCGACATGTGTATGGACTCAAGGACAAACAAGAGCAAGGCTGGTGTCCATACACATGTTGGCTGACTGATCTTCTAGCTATTATTAATAATTAGCATTCAATTCAATTTATTTAAATTTAGTTCAGTTTTATTTTTATAACATTTTCCCCAATGCATGTAGTTTCAAATTAAATGGAACTTACAACTTTGTACAACTTACAAAGTTCCAGTTGTCATAATTATATAGTTTAAATTAAATTATGCTTATTGTATTTGTCTGTAAGCACCCAATAAAAAAAGGGAAAATAGACATGGTTTGGCAGGCCAGTTCTCTTCTGTCTACACACTGTCAACAATAGGAAAGCCGCTGGATGAGACCTTGGAATAATACAAATGTGTGTTGATAAGATTTTCTTTTGTTCTTATGGCACAAGAGTCCAGATATGAGCTGTCAGTGTGTTTGATCAGGAAATTCCCTAAACCCAGCCAAAGAAACCAAAAACTCCAAACATAGATAACTAGTAGCAGCTCTGAATGCTCAGAGGTGAACTGGCCCTCTTTGGTAGTTTCTCTCACAGTTTTTCTATACTACGTTTATTAAAGTCATATATTGAGAGATATTAATCAAACTGACGTCATATCAGCAAAAAGCTTGTTCTGTAATAATGTAATAATCTTTTGTATATAATTAATTACTCTGTAAACTAAATTGATCACATTTGATTATATGAATTTATGTGAAACTGATTTTTTTACCTCAACAACATGACAAAATACAAATTACAAGGTTTTTGTAGAAAATTTTGAAGAAAGTCAGTCTGTCCAAAAAGTGAATGTTGTAATATTCATATACATATTAAATATGTGCATAATTTTGTATCTTAACATTCAGTTTAATTCTGCATTGTTAAAACTTTGCAGAAACAAGTCTTAGAAAAACTAGTTAAGGCATAAAGCTTTCTTAAAATATAAGATAGTCACCAATATGATCGATTGCAAAAGTTCTTTAAAAGTTCTTGTATGTCTCTATTATTCATTTAAAGCCATTTACCTATTTTATTTATTTAAAGTGATGAAACATATTGACCTCTCCAGTATGAGCGATCGATCGTTGAGTGACTAATTAAATTTTTTCCAGGTTATATTCAAGTCTGCCGGGGCTTGATGATTTCTTCTGTTTGTCTTGGGTTTTTTGGCTCTGTGTTTGCTCTGATTGGAATGAAGTGCACTAAAATCGGAGGATGTGATCAAACCAAAGCCAGAATTGTCTGCTTTGCTGGAGTCAACTTTGTTTTTACTGGTAGGTTACTTTATTTCTCTGTCCATTTATGATTTTTTACAGTTTAAGTGTGATATATTATTAATAATAAAGTGTTATAATATACTGTAATATAATCATAAATGAATGGTCCATGACAGGTCTCTGCTCTCTCACTGCCTGCTCACTCTATGCTCACAGAATTACATCAGAGTTTTTCGACCCCATGTTTGTTGCACAAAAGTATGTAAAACCTTTTTTCCTATAACAGTTATTTTTGCAAAAGCAGTTTCAGCAACAAAAGCAATGTTACAGTAATGTGGTTCATAATGTTGTTCTCAGGTATGAATTAGGAGCAGCTCTGTTCATTGGCTGGGCCGGATCTACACTGTGTATCTTGGGAGGGCTAATCTTTTGCCTTTCTCTGTCTGATGGTGCCAGCAGAGGGTAAACGTTAAATATCTCTATAAAATGTTGTTGACTTGAGGCCTTTTGTTGGCTTGAGGCCTTTGTTTGCCCAAGGTCCTTTATGCATCAGTAAACCATAAGACTTCACACTGGGAGGGAATGTTAGAAAGGTAAAAGGATGTGTTATTTCTTGTGTTGACCCTGCTGTTTACCCCTTATCAGCAATCCTGGGACAAATTACACTGCCTAATATTACAGGATGTCAAAAGGCCATGGACTGGTAAACACCTACCACCTTTAAGTTTTCCAACTTTTTTTTTTTTAAAAGGCTGGGTCGAGCACTTCTTGATGTGTTCAGGATTTCGTTTCTCTATCAATTTCAATTTTTCTTGCTGTTCTCCCATTGTTTTAAAGCAGCTTGACAGAAAACATTTTGACATATGGCTAAAGAATGGATAAAAAGAGATTGCTTAGAAAGAAACTATGAGAGCTTGACCAAAATTGATTTGATGTTGCTCTGTCTTTTAGCAGTTCTCCTCATCAGTCAGATGGAAGAGCCTTTATCAACAGTGGAGTTTCTCTCATGTCATCTCGTGCTGTGACTTCACATATCAGTAGATCTCATCCAGAATACAGAACTTCTCAACACTTTGACAAAAATGCTTATGTATAACACACTGTGGGATTTATTTATTTGTATGTCACGCTTTCCAAGTAACTCCAGTAGCTTTAATTATAGGTTTTGGGGTTAATTTTGATTAATATTAGTTAATGCATTAGCTAACATTAACAATTTATTTTACCACATTTATTCCTAATTTCTAATGTTAATGTAAATTCAATTAGCCTTGTCCCTGCGGTGCATCAGTCAAGAATCTGAAGGTCTTGGTGATTTTAATACAGATTTATTTTCAATATTGACTGAATTTCTGAATAAAGATCATAAACTGTTGTTTAATCCATACAATTATGTGAAAAAAATGTTTTTAATAATAAATACAAAAATATTCTGAAATAAGTTTGTACTCTGTTTTTCTGTACTGATTGATCAAAATAAAGTAAGGCAGGACAGCACAGATAATCTGGGTGGAGTAAAACACACTTTTGCCATCAGTCGTTTTTAAAGAAGAGATATAATTAACCAAAGATCATCTCTCCTAAACCAGGAACACACTTCATAATATTTATAGTAAACACATTTCATGTGTGTTAGAACACAACACACACCTGCTGGATCTGTTACCTCATGACACAAACACACACACACACAAGCTCGCGAGGAAGGTTAGAACATAGAGTGTCTCCTCTGAGGAATGAACACACTCTTATTAATGAAAATGAGAAGAAGCCTAATACAGGTGTTTGGATTCTTGATCTCTACTCTCGGTTGGCTCTTTGTCAGCTGCACAACAGCCATGGACTACTGGAGAATCCTGTATGTAGGTGGTAAAGGAGGCAACTGGATGATCAAGGCATCATGGTATTGGTCAAACCTGTGGAGGGACTGTGTTACAGACACTTCCTCTGTCACCAACTGCAGAGACTATGATGTGCTGTGGGCCGTCACACGTAAGTGTTTTCTCATTTGACAATGGTGTGAAAGAGACCTGGACAAACTACGGGCGTACCTCCAAACAGACACACAAACATACACACATGTTGAGTTTACATGTTTACAAGGATAATTTTTATATTGTACAAACTGTATATTCTATCACCCTACACTAACCATACCCCTAAGTCTACCAATCACAGAAAACTTTCTGCTTTCCAAAACTCTGTATGATTTATAAGCTTGTTTCTTCATGGGGACTTAAAATGTCCACACAAGGTCAACATTTACTGGTATTACTATACTTGTGGGAATATTTGGTTCCAATATTGTAGTAAATACCAGGACCACATACACACATACAGGGTTAAGCTGTAAAAGTCAAATAAACCTACATAACACTCCATCTCATTGTAAAAAATATTGTAAAAAATGTTTGCATTAAAGCGTTTTACTGGTCTGTAGAGATAATAGTGCTTTTAAACAAAGGCTTTTTCTGCAGTTTTCTGCAGACACTGTTGATGTTTTGGAAAGTCAAAGTCAAGTTTTCATTTAACACTTCGACATTGTTTATTAGCTCACACATTGACTAACATTCCCTAAAAGTTCTCTCAAAGTTATCAATAATGTTGTTTCAGTAATCTTACTAGAACTTCTTGTAAAGTTATATACACTGCCCTTCAAAACTTTGGAAACCCTAGAAAAGTGTGGTTTTGGAGAATATTGGCATTAATCATTTTTAATTTGTGATCATTTTGCACTGATAAGGGACAACACAAACTACGAAAACATATTTTATTATATAAACAGTTTATACATACAAAAAAACTTACCGATTCATCAAAATATCCACCATTAGCAGCTATTACAGCTCTGCATAATCTGGGCATCCGAGATGTCAGTTTATTTAAACATTGACTTGATATATTACTCCAAGCCTCCTGAAGGATTGCCTGCATACACTGGTTGGACACTTCTTACGGACATCACGGTCCAGTTCCTCCCATAGTAGCTCAACTGGGTTGAGGTTGGGTGATTGGAGAGGCCATTCCATGACAGACAGAATAAATTGTTATTGCTGGTCTTCAATAATAATGTCAACTTACTTTAATGTATTTGCACTAAAAAATTATAAGGATTTATGCTGATAACATACAAAACCACACTTTGTCAGGGGTGTTTCCAAACTTTTCGAGGGCACTGTATCATTTTTCAAAAATGTTATTCTTAAGTAGTTAGTGGAATGTTTTAAAAAGTTACAGAATAAAAATGTAATTAAAATTACATAAAATTGGGGGGCGCTGGTGACATGTCAGTGGAGTAGGACGTGTTTAGCTTGGGCTCTCGCTGAACTCCTGTTTTATAAAATTAATAAGTGCCTTATCTTGCATACCATCACGAGAAATCTGTTTGAATGTGCTCCTGAATCCGGAAAATAGTTGATGTGCGGACTAATGGCTGAAAAACTGCATAAATACAAATTCGACACATCATCTGCTGCTAGGCCCAGCACCGCTCCGGCCTCGAGTTCCACCGTCACCAGATCGCGAACGTCTCCGCCCCCGTTGGACAGCCCAGAAAAGATAGACGCGGCAGATTTGAAAGCAGAGATACTTCGTTCCCTAAGAATGGACATTTCGGAGGTGATTAAATCTGAGTTGAAAAATGCGCTTGCTGACGATTTCAACTATCTTAAAAACGAAATGGAGGCGGTTAAGGCCGAAATTATAAACAATACAGCGGCGATTCACTCCGAAATAGATCAAATGAAAACCACGATCAAAGAGGTGGAAAGTGGACTGTCGACATGGTCGGACGAAGTAAATAGTCTACAGACTGTGGTAACAGACTTGAAAGCAGAGGTGACGGCGCTGAAAGGAAAATGCGAAGACCTGGAGGGAAGGATGAGACGGTGTAACATTAGGATACTTGGAGTAGCTGAGACGGATGGGTCAAGTTCCACCGGGTCGGTGGCTAGGCTGCTGAGGGAATCGCTGCACTTGGAAAAAGATGTACTTGTGGATCGTTCCCATAGAAGCTTGATGCCAAGGAGATCGGATGGAAAGCCGCGGGCCATCGTAGCTAAACTTCATTACTACCAGGATGCGGTGGAAGTTCTGAAGCGCGCGCGCACCCGAGCTCCGTTAAGATTCAACGGGGAATCAATCGCCATCTTTCCGGATTATACGGCAAACGTCGCTAAGGCCAGGGCTGCGTTCACGGAGGTCCGAAAAAAATTGCACAATCGTCAAGGCGTCCGTTTTGGTATCCTGTTCCCAGCCCGGCTACGTATCTCACATGACGGTAAAGAAAAAGAATTCACGGATGCGGAGGAAGCGAAGAGGTATGTCAAGAAGAACATAATTTCCACTGAGCAGGACTGAGACTGAACTCTACTGATGTATACGGTGTTCCAAGTGTTACTCAGGTACAAGAATGTTAAGATTTGATCAATCTGAATTGCTATTTGTTTTTCTTCCCTTTGATAAATAATTTTGTTCACCTGTTAAGGAATCGTGATGATCTGCCATGTTTTACTGAAAGATGTTAATGTACGTGTTACTTATGGCACTGTTTAAAGTGGAATCTAATTTAATAACAGTTCACGCTGCTTAAATGGTCTTTGATTGAGGGGTTTGACGAGAGCCTGGGGGGGTTTTGTGTTGTTGTTTTTTTTGCTGATCTTATAGCGTCCCCGACACACACAAACACTTGATGTGTGGATTTGTTTTGGAAGGATATTGGGTTCACCCTGTTCTTGTTGGTGATAAAGGGGTGGGTGGGGTTAACTCAAGTGCCAGACTTATTTTGACAGATGTCCACTGTATCTTGCATTCTTTATTACACTGTAGCATTCTTAATTTTCATATATCCAGTTATATCCCCATAATATGACTGATACTAATAAAGCTAGAAGAATGGAGGGCTG
>JAZGTI010011442.1:0-16629 GCA_036877585.1 Botia kubotai
GTGTATATGCTCTGTTGTATATGAACTATCATAGTTCCTGTAGCTCAACTCATGTAGAGCATAGTGCTAGCAACATCAAGGTCATGGGTTTGAGTCCCAGGGAAAACTATTGATGTATCTCTCATACCACAATGACTGTCTCTTTTCACACCAACACATTAGAATAGGTATTGGGCTCGGTTTATTTTGTGATAATGACTGGCTGGCTGTATATTTTATACTTCTTTAATTGCATTTTTTGCAAGAATATTATATAAAAATTATACAGGACAGTTTCTGTTTTGCATACATGCCATGTTCCGGTTGTATTTTTGTGGGTTATTAATATCAAAGCTTTTAATTAATGGTTGCATATCCTTAGAATTAGCATATGTAATCGTTGTCGCTTTAACATTGTCATTCTATTTAGCAGATAGTAGTAGTAGATATTGTAGTAGATAAAGACATACTATGCTACACATTAAGACACCCCTGAGAGATGGCACGCAGCACCTGTGATAGTAGAGCTAAAGGTAATGATACACTCACTGAGGGATCTGAAGTTCTTTAAAGAGCGTCTGTGTGTGTGTTATTCGAGAGGGGATTGACCTCTGTGTTGTAGTTCACTTATATTGTTACTTTAATTGTTTTTGTTTAATATTACATTGAGTGTTATTTTGTCTTCACCAGAAGAGATAATGGTTTGTCTTCAAGGACATGAGCAGTACATTTCCATTCTGCTCCGTTATAATAACTCTTGTTAAATCTGTTTTTGGTCAGGTGAGGTTAGACAGAGCAGATGAAGTCAGTGTATTTTTCTGATGAAGGAAAATATGTTATTATAAAGTAACTGGATATAAATGTTGGATTGGCTCGGGGAGACCATGGAGTGCAGGATGTGAATTTTAGGGGGGATGGAAGTCCAGTTCAAAATGTAAAGGATTTACCATCTTTAATCTATGCAGTAGCCTCTAAATGCTATAGAAATTTCATACATAAACATAATGGCATTTGTTTGCATCTATGGTTTAAATGTATAAAATATGTCCCTGACTAGGGTCCCCCCTGTGAATCCTGGTCATTTTCGCCACTTGGTGGTTGGTAACCTAGCGAGAGTGATCGCAGAGGTGATGCAAGCATGTGAAGATATGCTTTAGTTTATAAAACCTGTATAATCTGATGTAGTGATCTGTAGTGTGTTCTGTGTGTGTGTGTGTGTGTGTGTGTGTGTGTGTGCGCGTGTGTGTTCTGTGTGTGTGTGTAAGCAAACTCTTAAGCTGCAGGCCTGTGGAATCTGTTTCTTCCTGCAGAAAGTGGCCTGTCTCAGCTGGACTACACCCACATCACAGAGGAAACCGGACGCTGCTTCTATGCCCCCGAGACCTTTAACTGCCAGGCCCAGGTGTGTGTATGCAAGTGTGTCTGTCCTTCAGAGCAGAATAGATCTCGGTGGGATCTTATAACCCAGCATATTGTGGAGAGTCAACTATACAAGCTGTATTTGTTTGAGTGGCTCAGCATTTGGCACATCCAGCAGAGTTTGGAATGGAACAATAGATGATGGAAAAAAACTCAATTTTAAAAATTCAGATGAAGCCACTAGTGATGCAAAAAATATTTAAGCCTGTCTGGTATAGACACAGTATAAAAATGTGGTAAATAGGTTTAAGAGATTTATAAGTAAAATTAGATGTAAAATATGTGCAATTATACAGCCACAGTTACTGTATCGTTTTTTTCACCAGAGAAATACGTAAAGAGATTTGGATGAACAAAACTCTTTCTAACCATTTGGTCAGTATGTGTAGTCAATGTTTAATGTATCTACTGCATTTTGTTATGGTAATAATGTAAGCATTAGATTTCAAATATATGAATGTAGTTTGGATTTTCACATTTTTAAACTTATTTGAGTTAGATATGACAAAACTTCAGATTTTTTTCATATGTCTGAATCTCTATTAAGAATAAATTAAACATGTGTTGGTATAACAATCCTGACTGGCAATAAAAGTGTATTTATTTTACAACATTTTTAAGCAGCTTTCAACAGTAGGTCAAAACTACAAAGGCTTCATTCATAATCTCTACATGTGTCAATGAATTGTAGATGCATTGAGAGACTGATGGGTGTCTTGATACTTTAACTCTGGCAGATACCGGAAATATGAAGGATGCGGCATCTGTCTGGAGCAGAAGAAGCTCTGGCTGGAGCCGTTACTGGGAGGAGATATACAACCCCTGTTTCTGCACGACTGATAACACACACACACACACACACACACACACACACACACACACACACTCTTAGGTACTTTTACATTTACACTAATATCTATATATCTAGATGTATTTACAAATACATCTAGATATTTAGCAGATGCTTACAAATGAGGAACCTCACAACCTATTTTCCATACAAGTGCTAACAGTAACTGCAGTACACACATCACAGTACTGTAAACAGACACAAAAAAGCACTGTAAAGAGACTCATTCATTAGAACTCACTCGTTCTTGAAGCAGGATTTATATTTGAAACAATACTTATTACACTATTCTGCTAGTCAAGTGTCTGAGCTTATACAAATGGTGCTATGGTGCTGTAATTCCCCAGAGCTGTCATGTCTTAAAGCATGACGTTATTGTATTTTAATATACAAAAGTGTGTGCGCATGTTTAACCGCCACAGTACAGATGATACAGATCATAACTGTTGTAAGTCTTAATATTATCGGAGTTTGTATAACAAATGTCATGTGATGTGAAATATCTAAATATCTAAAATCAAACTAAATATAGTTTGGTTATCATTTCCACCCTGAGGTCTTCATTTCCACTCAATGTCTTTATTTCTTTTTGGTCCTTTTCTTATTAAACACTCAGTGTTTTTACTAGTTGACATACTAATATTGTATATTTAACTGTATTAAAACTGTATTTAATTGGCATGCAAACATTCAGTCACTTGTGAGTTTGTCTCATAAGTCTTTTGGCCAGTACAGAATCCAGTACAGAATCAGTAACAAAATCCACTTGTAACGTTATATGTTCATGTGGCGTGGTGGAAACTGACAATATTGTAGCAGTTTCTTCAGACATGTGCTGTGGTATTCCTTGAAGTACCATATGGTCCCTTCTAAATAACATTACATATTATCATCTGTTTTCATGTCTCTCTCTCTCTCTCTCTCTCTCTCTCTCTCTCAGAGCCTGATGTTGCCCGAATGATGCCACAAACATGAAGCGAACACTTCACAGGGATGGTGGCCATTTCATCATCTGAGGTAAAAAGTGGCGGTAAGGGTTTGAATAAGACAGATAGATGGTTTGATGCATTTATTCTCCACAGGTCTCAATACTGTGAAAGAACATTGAACAGCAGGAGTTCAGATTTTGTTTACCCTTAATATTTCAGCAAATCTCTCACCCAAAGACAGAATATATATCTCCATAAGAAATATATCTCCATAATTCATCCCATAAAATGAGCATGTTCATCCAGATCCTCTTGATGACTGGCGTGACTATTAAGAAACTGGTTGAGATGTTTACACAAACAAGCTATGCAGAATCTGTAAACCATAAACACAGATTTAGGGCTTTCAAAGCAATCACAATGGGTGGTAAAGCAAAAACAGCCATTAGTTGAAGTTCTTGCCTCTAAGATTTCAGAGAGCTTTAACCAAGACTTGACGGTAAGCCCAAAACAATCATTTTCTTTCCGCCATTGATTAGGAAGCTTACATTTTGAAGCGTTCTCCCACTACAAAACTAAAAGGCTTATGTACTTTGGTAAACTTCCATTTTATGGCTTGTTCATTTTTTTTTGTAAATGAATCATCTCTGACTCATCTAAACACTGAATCAGTTTAAATGAATAGTCTACCCTGTACGCTCGCCTCTTGCTTTCGTTTTCAATTTTACTTAATATAATTTTAGGAAAGCGGATCACAAATCTGCTGGCACACATAATTGCATTATGCTGACGTGTGGAACAGCAGTTGCACTACATCAAAAGATTAATGACAGTCAGTTTTGTTTAGACAGATAACATCAGTTATTGGGGTTTTAACATGCATTTCATCCTGTTTACAATGCCAAGGGTTGTTTTCCAAGTGTTTTGGAATATTTAGAGAAGGTTTTGTGTTGGTCCTTTAGACATTGTCCCTTGTAGAACATTCCAGATAGCTGTGGGTCTTTGTCCTGTTTTTAGGATGTTTAAATCTGGGGGCCTTGAAACCACAGAGGACCCAAGGCCTGTTGTTCTCTGTATAAACATGGCAACTTAACCCGATAAAGTCCAAACTGATTCCCACACACAATTCTTGTACATTTTCTCTCAAGATCTTTTCTGTACTATAACCCTATGATATACTAAATTGATTTAAGTTGTTAATGTCAACAAGTTTTTGCCTTATTGTGAGATTCATCTGCGAACATTATTCCAAGAAATTTTTCTTTTTGTCAAAATGTAGTAACTTTAAAACATCTTTTCTTTTCAGCCGGCACCAAACCCTCAAATTGTTTAGCTCCTCCTTTCAGCCAGTTTTTTATTGATTCCTTAGTGATTAAAATGAAGTCTTCTTATATATTTTATACATAATATCTTGTTTCACTTGTAAATATGTCACATTACAGAGGTAAAATGGTTTATTTCTTGCTACCTTTAAAAAACAAGGCCCACAAAGACTTGAACAAAAAAGCTAAATTTCATGTTTTATTGTTTGTTTTTGCGTCAGCACTATAGCTATGCTGCGGTTGAAACTCTCGATATCTTCTTTCACGAGAAACCACATTATTTTGTTACCTCATAAATCTTTACACACTTTTCTCACATAAATATGCTTTCTAAACCCGTATCAGACAGACAGTTTAGGAAGAAATGTCTTCATAAGAATAGTAAAAGATTTGAGGTTTGTTTGTTTGATCTGTGTTCGGCAAGACTTGTCACCAGGGTTGTTTTGTATTACTGAGGAGTTTTTATGTGGTAAGGCCAAGCCAACAGTAAGATCTGTCATTATTGAGCAGTTTTCCTGTTCTTTCTGTATCCTGTCTCTTCTCATTCAGATGTCAAAACAAAGGGTGGATTATAACTGTGACAAATCCAGATCAGTTGGTTTAGAGATAAGACTGTCGCGTGAGTGCGGGTGAGATCCTCATGTCCGGTTCTGAACACATACAGATGGTGTTTTCCACTGCTATCGTAAACCAGCATCATTTGTGAGGAATACTAAAGATATCTTCATTGTAGAGTCACATGTGGAGGTAATTTCAAACAGTTAGTCATAGGCCATTTGGTGTAATGGCAGCCAATGGTCGAGAATTTTACATTTCAATAGGGAGCCCTTAGGAAGTAAAGCTAATTTTGTTAACTGGAATCCAACCATGTCAAATGTTTTAGGTGTGTTTTTTTCCATTAAGCAATGAAATGTTTTATTCATAAGACTTCACATTTTTCATCTGCGAACTGGCAGGAACGTGTCTTTTTGCTGAAAGGGTAATTGTTGTCTTAAATCAGGGAATTTCTTTGGTTTTCCTGATCATGCTTATGCAGATGGAAATGAGGCACCCAGACAGCAGGTATAAAAAAATTGAGGGATGCTGCGGGATGCTTCCATGACATCGGTACATGAAAGTGTGCGTGTGTAAACATTTGCCTGTCTAGTTAGTGTTTGCTTGCTTTATTCTCAGATATTTTTGTCTGTACATAAAAATACATTTTATTGGCTTCAAGTTGAACCTCTTGGGCTCCTCTAATCTGGAATTCTGTTGTTACTCAAACTTTTGCAGTTTTATTTGTAATGTTTTAAAGAACTCAAGAAAATCTGACTCACTGTATGTTTAACCCAACTAAGACTGCCAGGAACTTGGGGGTTGGGTTCTTCACTTCCCACATCTCAACAACCATCTGATCATGCTGGTTTGCTCTTTGCAACACCAGACTGAATACTGTCTGAATTCTTCAAGCTCTTGTGATTTTTAGGACTGGGTTACTGAAATGCTCCTTGCCTCAACTTCTAGCTAGCGTGATTAAGCCTATGCATTTGATCCTGGCTGTGTGGCTGCACATCTGGTTTTTAATCAAGCAAAAAAACACGTCACTCCCTTATTGGTCTCACTTTACTAAAGCACCTGTAGCTGCCTGCATCAAATTCAAAACATTGACTTAATGTTCCCATCCACGCCCTATGGTCACTGATTGTTCCTTTTTAACAAAGTACAAAGTGTCTTTACAAAACCTTCACTTTACTGAAACAGTTACAACTTGGAATTGCAATATTATTAATATTATTGGCACTACTACATTAAGATTGTTTTTGTTTTGTACAATTTTTCTACTAGTGGTTACAGACTTTTGGACCTCAATGTATGTTTAGTGATACTAGCACTAGAGAAGCGCTAGTAGTTATGAACAGCAGAGCACAGCATTTTAACCTCCATTTTATGCTAAACAAACTGTCAAGACATATTTTTCACATCAAACGTAGTATGGCCCACATTTTTAGCACATTTTACTTACTGAAATAAACATGTTTTTACTTGCTAAGAGAAATGCCACAGCAAAATGATGATTGTTGTCAATGGAATTTTTGTTCACACTGCTGTTGTCATTTTGGTGAGTCTTGTTGTTGATTGGCTGGAAAAATGAGACATTGTGATACATGACAGGGTTCAGTAAGAAACGTCAGTATGGTTGTTTAATTTTTTGGCTCTTTTCCATTTTCAAACAGTGAGAATGACAGAATTGCAAATGAGGAATGCCGAGATTTCGGCAACAAAAGTCAACAGTTATGACATCTCCCAATCTCAGTCTCACAGTGTATTAGATTTCATTTAACATTTACACAAATACAATTAAGTTTACACCCCCTACATACATTTTATATGTATATGTGTATACATATGTGTATATATATTTATATATATGTGTGTGTGTTTGTATGTATTTGTATCTAAATGTAGTTTTTACTACTTTTAGAAAATGTACTAAAACTTAGCAAAACAAATTTCATAAGCGGACAGATCAGTTTGTTGTGTCTTTGTCTGGAATTTCCTATGAATTTTTTCAGGCTGATTTCATGAAACTGACACGCACTTGTTCAATAGTCTTTTGTGATGGCTGATGGGGCTCTGAATGGAAGATAATTTCCTGTCATCTCAGTTCCCTTCGTTCTTCCTGATATTGTACTATAAATGAACCTTCTGTAAGTCTGAGACATGAACTCATCCCTCTGAGCAAAACCACAACTAGACAGCTGTGTATTCTACCCCTGCCCTCCTCTATCATCCATTCTTATATCCTTTTCTTCGTAACTCCCTTTACATTCACCAAGCCGCAAAAATGCAACAGCTGAAATAGCTGCTCCTCTGATTGTTTTTGTTCCTCTTCTTCCGTCTTCCCTCTGGGAATTTCCTTTAGTGGGTTGAAGGCCCATGACAAAGTTTGTGAATATCTGATGATCCTAAACTTCTTTACCCTCTTGTGCCTGTGCGCAATGGCTTCCACGGTTACCGTCACGCTGTTGGAAAGCAGGCGAGCCCGGAGCTGTGCAGTTGAGCGTGTTTACATGTCCCGGCTGAGGGTGAAGACCGTGTGGTTCTCTCGTGCTAGTTACAGATTTGTGGAGGGAAAACATAATAGAGGAAGACCGAAAGATGATGCAGACCTTAAGTGCGAACGAGAATTGAAAAAAGATGCGTTGGCGTGTCTATTTCTCTATGAAATATTCAGTTCGCGGGTCTAAATCAGGGATGTCCGTTTTTAAAAAATGTACTTTAGTGAATTACATGACATGCTGATTATTAATTAAATTAATTGCACAATTGCAAACATCCTTGGCCATTACATCACATATTTTCAGTGTCTTGCACCGTGAGTTTATTTTATTTAATTACACTTTTTATTATTGTTTTTCCTCTAAATTAATGTGTTAAACTATATTAGCTTCCCAACATAATTAACTGATGAAACATTTTTCATGGAATTGTCAAAAAGGAATTGGAAAAACAATGATTTTCCCATACAGGATGTTACACTCCGGTGGGAATGAGTGAACCTGGACACCCACACACATTATCTGTAGTAAATATACAGTCATTACAGTAAGTAACAGACACACCTGGTCCTGACACTGTAACATTACCTCCACACACACATAAACAAATGACACTTAGTTTGGTGAAATGAAACACACTACTACCCACAAACATAGACACCCACATATGGGAATCTTTGTCATGAATACATAAAATATCAAGGGCTTCATGGCTAATCACATGAACATATGTTTGTATGGTCTCAGGGACACACCCAGAGTAAATGTTATAAGTGAATCATTTGACTGACTCACTAGCTGTGATGGGAGGTTCTGACACAAATTTGTCTGCAGCTGTATATATGTGACTTCTTTTTTCTGCATTTCTTCTGTTCTTTTTCCAAAGAACTGTCTCCCTTCATCTTCTGCTTGCACCATTTGCTCTCAAGATAAGTTTGGTCCACTAAACCAGCTGTTCAGAGAGACCACTGCAGACAACACGTCTGTCTATTTTACAGTTAAACTAAATAATACATTACATCTCTAGTTTATTTAGCAATTTTTTATTGCAAAAATATTTTATTTGGATAGTTCAGTGGTTTAATAAACATACCTAACTTTATCGTGCACGATTTATTGGTGCATGTTATCCCGTCCAAAAAGTCAGTCTTTTATCAACATGTAATAACTTTGTTTACAAAAGTCACAAATCTGTAACTGTGGTATGTAATGACCATTTGTCATGATCCAATCAATTGCTGATAAAAAAAATATTTGTCCATATTTTTCTTATTGAAAATCATAAATTGTCATGGTTAACATCTGTGTGCGCTGAAGCAACAGGAAACTGTTTGGTCAACTTTTTGGTTTAACAAACACTTTTTCATTTCGTTTCTGTCATTTTCATCTACATATCAGCAACGCACAGCTGAAATCAATAAGTTTGTTGTGTTCTGTGATATAGATAGAAGTCTTTCCTGTGAAGAGAAACTCTAGGCCAAGAGTGTGTAACAGTTGAGTTAGTGATTATCCTCGCCACTTCAGAGCACCAGACCTTAATCATTTCATAAAGCTGACAACATATGGCTGTAAATGTAGAAAATGCTGCTTATTGGGGCCAGAAACTTGCCATAAATGCCTCCGTTCTGCTCCATGCTTTTAATTTTTATGCCATTTAAATAAAAATATCTGATCATACATGTTTATGATTCCTTTCTGGTTTTTGCTTTTTATGTATCATCTGCTCTGTCATAAAGAAAAGGCATATGCTGTTGCTTTTATCATAAGTATGTTGTATATTTCTGTTTTTACATAATGTTTTTGGTTATATATTGCATGCAAACCAATTTGATTCAAAGTTTTATATGACAGCAAAACCCATTGAAGCCCAAGTTTATAAAGTATGCTTTAATCTAAAGAATATTTACATTGGAGATATATTATTACTGTACAAATACGTAACTATTGGCAAGCAGTGTCTCTTTTACATACAATTAAAGAGTTTAATACAACTTTCTGTAAGTAGTTTTAGTATATTATGTAATAAATATGCCCAAACAGAATCTGTGCACTTATTTTGCCATAGATTATAGGAAAAATTCTACATGCTGGTTTTTGCAGAATATATTTAAATATGCTAAAAAGTACTCTGTTTAATGAACAAATATGCAAGGAGCAGGAGAACATTGTAAATGACAGGCAGGCACAGATTCTGTGCAGGTCTATTGACAAGCAGCATGCTTTTGTTCTTTGCTGTATAAAAAAGTACAATGATCGCAATGTGTTTTACACACTGGAAAGTTATTTTAGATACATGCATTTGTCATGGAACATGGTACTTGAAAACTGTTGACAAAATTTAAAATGCCTTGTTGTCAGTCTCCAAGATGGTCAGCGTTGGTGTCATATGGTGAAGGTGCTTGTGTCTTCATTAAATGATGAGGGAGGAGTGTGAGTTTGTCCACCTGACCTAAGGGATAGCTCAACGGTGGGCTGCTCGTTGCCATGGCGATAACCTCTCCCTGTCTGGCCCCAGCGTTTGGCGAGTTTCAACATGTGCGTTTTGAAGGACGACCCAATGAAGACATAGAGCACGGGATTGATGCAGCAATGTGTGAGGGCCAGACTCTCGGTTATCTGATTGGCCCGGTCCAAATTTTTGCTTGTCTCACATTCCGTCACTAAAATGTAGATCACATCCAAAGCTCGAACCAGTTTTACCACATTGTATGGAAGTTGGGTCAACAGAAACACCCCAACTACTGCGATTAACACTCGAAATGCTCGCCATCTCTTTCCGCCCCGTACCCCTGCTGTAGCAGCCTGATTTAATGCCACACCCACCCTACAATAACAAAACATCATCACCAGGAAAGGCAGCAGAAAGCTTAGTGACACCTCCAGGATTTCCAGAGTGGCTTTAGCTGCCCGTGCCATGTTGTGCGGGTAAACCGCCCTGCAGGCGTTACGCCCTGAAATGTTGGGCCTTACTGTGTAGAACACCATATCTGGCAATCCTAACAGAATGGCCATTGCCCAAACCAGGAGGCATACTATTATGCTCTGCCTTCGGGCATTGTTCCTGTCTGGTGCATGGGCAGTGGTGGAACCTCTAGCCAACGCACGATAGCGGTCGATGCTAATGCAGGCTAGCAGCAGCATGCTACAACTAAAGTTGGTGGTGTACAGTGCGGAGGTGAGCTTGCAGGCAGCTGTGCCAATTTCCCAGCCGTTAACCGCATCCGCGGCCCAGAAGGGAAGCGTGAAGAGGAGTAGGAGGTCTGCAAAGGCCAGGTTGAGGATGAAGACATCTGTCAGCGTCCGTAAACGCTTGCGGGAAAGGTAAACGAAGATGACAAGAGAATTCCCTGCCACTCCCAGGATTAGCGCTAGGGTGTAGACTACAGGCAAAAAGACCCCAGCAAAGGATCGGACCTCTTGTTTGTCACAGATTGTGTGGTACTCATAGTCGTCATAGTAACTGTGGTAGGAACTGTTGTCATGCTCGTGGTAATGGTAGTCATGATCATAATCCAAATGGCCTCCCATTATGGTCTAAAGAGAGAGAAAAATGTAAACATTAATGCTGATACTTCATTTCACTTTCTTACAAAACGCACACTGTGTTTAATGGTCTTGTACTGTCGATGATAAATAGATATAAAGGTGGCAGAAAATTCTACTCATTTGGCTGGTCAACAGGCACGCGGGACAAAACTATTTCCCATCATTCTTTGCAGCAGCAAAGAATAGTAAAATGTGTGGTAAAGGGTTGAGCACACACCTAATGTGGATCCTTTGCTCTTTATTTTGTTACATTAGTTCTAAAAAAGTAATTTCCTTGTCAGGAAACAGAAAAAAATATGCAGTTGCGTAAATTTGTTTCTGTTTAAAATCACTTTGTAATTAGGAGTTTTGGGCCAAAACAGTTTTTAATAATTGATTTATGTGATCTAAAAAACACAATTGTTATTTTTGAATAATGATGCTTGTAGGTTATTTTCACAACAATACGTCACAGGAGTTTTTCGTACAAACTGATTTTGTTGGGAATTAATCTAATTTAATAAATGTTTGTAGTGATTTTGCGAATTAGGGTTAATCTAAATAAGATTCAATGTTTCAAAAATTCACATCTGTTTGTAATAAAGTCAGGATAATGCCGTTAGACAGCCAAACAACCACAATCTGATAACTGGCTTGTCCTTTTACATTTTGGATGTTGGGGCTTGCTTTCTGTTTTCTTTCCTCTTTCATTTAGTTGTGTAATGTGTCATCTGTGCTGTATTGACATTGTTCAGGTGATTATGGCTCGTTTGAGCACTTTTCTGCTAGAACCACATGTGTTTAAGAAGGTAAATGAAGTGGGCAACAGATGTTTTGTTTTGAAACGGACACCATTCTGCTTATTTCTTCAATATCATGGATGTACATGATATACTAAAGATTTCAAAAGATCATAGATGAGATCTTGCCTAAAGGTACAGATTGAAAGCAGACCCAGCTACGGGAATGTTTTCACAACGTTTAAAAACCTTTATTCAACAACTAACTTAAAAAATAAAATAGTTTTTGAAATGTTCTGAAAACGTATGAATAATTGAATAATGTTCTTATATTGTTCCTTGAACATTCAGAATAAAATTTTTAATGTTTTGGTTACTTTTGTTACTGAATGGAAAATTGGGAAATGAGCAGAGGAGATCATCCTTCGTGTATGTGTTGCTTTTTTGATTGGCCAACCTCGTCTGAGCGGGTTGTAGTGGGTTTATCTGTTTCTACATTTGTATGGTAGCTTAGGAAAGTTTGTAAGTACAAGCTTCCAAAGGACAATTTAGTGGCAATTAAGCGTTGATTGTTTTTTAAAAACACAGTAGCTTTATCATAATTTGCATGCAAGTATACTTTACCCTGAACTCAGGTAATGACTCAAGAAACCCATGTGTCTGTGTTTTGGAGCTATCATAAAATTATAACTTTTTTTCTGTCACTCTCTTCATTGTTTATGTTTAAAAAT
This sequence comes from Botia kubotai, assembly GCA_036877585.1. NCBI lineage: Eukaryota > Metazoa > Chordata > Actinopteri > Cypriniformes > Botiidae > Botia > Botia kubotai. The sequence goes on from JAZGTI010011442.1 coordinate 12,534, forward strand.
GTGCAAACCTTTAACCTTTGCCAGCTGCTCATCTGGTGTTAGCACATAGCACTTAAAATGTACCTGCCAATCTGGTAAACATGTGGCCCTCTTTAAATAAGGGTCCCGGGCAGATGTTGTATGTCTGTGTCTGATGAGCAGGCCAGCTGTAAGCTAAGGGTAAAGGGGTTAAAATCTTGACCTGATGCTCATTGGCTGCTTTTGGATTGTAATGTCACATGCTCATACATTACATTTTTTGTTGCCGATAATTTTGATGTTACTTATATTATTTTGTAAAATGTTTGTTTAAATTAATATTGGAAAACCACCCTGTGCTGTTTACAGTTTTTTGTGCTTTAACAATCAAACATTGTTTGGTTGTTTAACAACCTTTTAAAATTGTTGTACTGGGTGAATAATTAAAGACAAAAGCTGCAGTTTGAGATGTGATGGTTTCCTCTTGTGGAAAAGGTTTGGCTCTTTTCCTGACACTCGCATGAATAACAGCATTATGAGCTACAACCTCATTGTTTTGTCCTTCCAAATTTCCAGAAATCTGTTTGAGTTTTAAAGTGATTTAGAATTGTAAACATAACAATCCTTTAAAATATAATGAAAGCTTTTGCATGATGAAAGACATTGCAGCTTTATTTGCTGTATATTTACATTTTTCATATTTAAATAAAATAATGTTTATACAGTTAATAATATTTATATAGTAATTGCCACAAATACCCGCATACAATTTATATTACTATACTTTTTTCCCAGAAAGTTTTTGGAAACTGAAGTTGAAATTTTATTAGAATTTAAAAATGAATTAATGTAATTTTGAGATGAATGTATAAATATTGCATGATTTAATATAAGCCAAGTGGCATGTGCAAAAAAATAATGACAGATCTTTTCCGAGAGCTAAATAAATTTTTCGTAGCTTGTCTCTATGTTATTTTCAGTGCATGAAGTCAGTTCACACAGATGTATGGAAGATTAACACAGACAGGGTTGGGAATTCAGGGTGCCGTAACTATATTATTCTGGGCTCCTTGCTGATGTGCATTGGCCAAAATCAAAATAGCTTCAAATACTTTTTGTCATAATTTTAAACAGTATATATAATGTTTATCATTTTAAACGTAACCAGAGTCTTTCTGTAAATTTTTTGGTGGAAAAAAATTGGAACATCATTATACATTTTGTTATTGTTATTTTAAGTATGCATTAAATGTCTGAATATTTTTAGGAACAGCTTTATATTGATGAAGCACTTGTATATTGTTTGTAGCATGCGAGCGCATGGCTTGGCTTTATAAGTGAATACAAAAGTGATCCATTGTTCTAAGCCATTAATCCATCATAAATTCGTGTTGTGTTGCGTTACCTCAGTCTTTTATCGTGTTTAGGGTGTGTTACAACCTTTTTGTTCCTGTAAACAGAGTTTTACAAGTAAACCTTCATTCCATTCTGCTGTCTCACTCTTACACAGTTAAACAAGAGCTAACTGTAAAAAATAATATTTCATACTATCGTATTCAAGATGTCAAATGTTGTGTGAACAACTGATGTTCTACCGTGATCTAAATTTATCACAATTTATTTTGAACTTTACTTTCCCATGTCATAAAAAACCTTAGTACCTTTAATACTGAAGCTTTGTACGGAGGACTTTGCCTGATAAAATAAATCAGCAAGGAAATAAACAGCAACAGAACTGCAGCACAACTTTTACACAAAATCCACTAATGAAATCGTTTACTGACATTGTGGAATAGTATAGCAAATGTCCAACGCTATAGTTCTCCATGTATTGTATAGATCAGTTTGTCATGCATTTGTTTGCTGTATTCTTAATCCAGGAATTACTCAGAATGTTGAATGTCTAAAGTTATTCATAGAACTGTCACTGTGCGTCACTCTGACATTTCAACAAAGTTTTGATCTCAACCCCTTTTGACTTTGATCGAGCTGCAGCTATGATTTGAATGCAACTGTTGCTTGTGAAATGCACAGGGGTGACTTACCTCTGTTTGTGGCGTGTCAGTCACACACAGTCCAGGAAACGGTCGCCTTTAATCCAAAGAAGAGAAACACTCTGTTGATAATCACAGCACAGTGTGTGTCAGAGAAAGACAGCCAGGAGAGAGAGTTAGTGAAAATAAACATCTATGCAAGATTGCCCTCCTCCAGCAGGTTATGTTGTCCCTCCTCTCTTTCTCTCTCCCTCTTTCTCTCTCTCTCTCTTTCTCTCCCTCTCTCTCTGTCTTTCTCATTCTGCTCTTTTAAACATCTTCAAGCTCTATTCCTAAAATTCCATAAAATACAATACAAAGTAGTTTAATGTAATTTAACGTATATATACTCATGTCTTTATTTTCCTGTTGTCCTGTTAATATTGGTCCTAATTGTAGGCTTCATTTTCTTTATATAAATGTAATTCATGTGTTTATTATGTCTTTGTTTTTGCAATGAACTGTGAAAAGTTCTGTGGTAGTTTCATGGTATCATGGTATTTAAATGGTTATAAATGAAAACTTAAAAGGATACTGTGATACTGCCATCATGGTAGTGTCCAAAATACAAAGTATAGTACACATACAGTATAGTACACGTACAGAGTTCATACTTATATTTTTTGAAGCATTTGACCTAACTCTGTGTAGACTACATGATATTGCACGATCCCACTGTAAGACAATAAAGTGGTTATCTGCCACACCCAGTGTATGCAGTTTAATATGTGACCTGCACAGATTTAAAACCATCATAAATCCATTAAGGGTAACAGCTGAGGTAAAATAGGTAAACAAACCTAACTGCATTAACTTTTGGTTTCTTGATTTGGCAAAAACAAAAGTGGAACACCAGGGGAACGTGATTTATGGGTAAAAGGAATTTCCTGAAGCGTATTTCCCAAACTAGTGTTACTTTGGAATGAAACATCTGTGTGTGTAATTAACTTCACACGCCAGTAAACTCACGTTCCTGCTGCCTCCACGGTTGGCATAGAAAAGTGGCTGTTGGGATTTTCATTGCGGATATCAGCTGACCTGCTGCACGATGAAGGGTCTCGTCTGATTGGTGGAGTTCCTTGAAGTAGCTCATCTGTGTTAATCCTGTTATTTTGGCGTGCTTTTAAAGCCCTTCACATTTGTTTGATAGCAAAGATTAGCTGTAATGGAATGCACAGCGGGCCGTTTGGGTCACGCGTTTGGCGACCGGTATGGGGACCCGCAGACATGAAAAGGCAAGTCTGTTATATCACACCCTGAGAATCACAACATGTTTTCATCAGAAAAGAAAAAAAAATTGGCGATTGCCAAAATATATACGCACACACACCTACACAAACATGATTCGTTGTTCCTTACGAAGGTACACAGCCTTTCCAGAAATGGTAAACTTTGAATATTTGTTCAAGGGTGTGTATCTGGATCTAAGGTGTCTCTGTTGTGTGAAAAACTGTGGTTTCAGCAAATCGTCCAATGCATTCATAAAGCACTGAGTCACTGTGTGTTTAAATGTTTGCGTGTGGGAGTCTGTGGTTTTATGTTGTTTCTGGATTTCCTATAGTTACATAATAGCCCTCTTTCTTTTCCATTGTAACTGAACACCATCAATCACTGCAGAATTTTGTGCATCGCAGAATTGCCTAAAAGTGTCTTTTTTTGGTCATTTCCTTTTATTAAAAATACTGTACACAAATGTGACACAAAGAAATATATTTAAAATCACACACGAGATGAAGAATCCAGTCATATAAGTAGATTTAATAAAAATGTACAATTTTCATTGAGCTGGTCATCTGGTAGGGGCTGCCGTGTTGAAAACACATGACCGAGTGTGGGCTGTGTGTGCTATGTAGAGGTAAGGTTAAGGTTATTCTGTAGTATGTTTACTTTATATACTGCAAAAGTAATAGAAGTCTGTGTGTGTGTGTGTGTGTGTGTGTGTTAAGAGACTGTAGGTACATTCTCCTTATTCTTGCCATGTTTGTCTGTGTCTGTTCACAGAACCTCTGCTTTGTCCAATGTCCATGTCCCTCAGACTTAAAACGACTCAATAACCTGTCTTACTGACTGTTATTGCTGAACCGTACCCAGCTGTTGGAGCTCTG
>JAZGTI010011443.1:0-16627 GCA_036877585.1 Botia kubotai
AAATCCTCCATTGTGTTTCACAGGTTTGGAATGACATAAATGTAGTGAATAATGACAATTGTAGTTTTTTGGGTGAACTGCTCCTTTAAGATTCAGGGGCAGACGTCCAGTATCAATCAGTCATCATTAACAGTGTGTTATTCCTGCGCTGTGTTGTGCGTCTGCAGCCGTCATCAAAGCTGATGAGGATATTGGCTCAGCACAGCTCTTCTTTTTCTAGCTTCAGCCCCTGCAGCTTGCGGGGTGAGAAACCCAATCCAGAGCTCCTGCTTTTGGGAAGGCTGATGCAGCTTTGCTGCGTCTGAGGCTGAGCTGAAGTCAGAAACTCTCCTTCAACAGGATCCAAGGGTCGCGCTGGTTGCGTTTCTCAGGCCCACAGTGAAACTGTAGTCAGGCAGCTCTAAGCGCTTTGGGGGGGTTGGGGCTGTTTTTAGCCAGAGGTGCTGAAATATTTCCAGTGATCTCTGCAGCTTAGAGCTGACAGAGCTCTGTTACAGACATTAGCAATGGAAGCTGTGGTAATGCATTAGTCAACGACAGTGTGAGCATCACTTTTCTGCATTCCCATGCTGATTTTGCAGGTAAATGTGTAAAACTGATTTAAACAACAATTAAAAACTAGTTGAGGTAAATTAACAAGGATGGGCCGGGTAACGAGTAGAAGTGTGTGAATGAGCCACGTTCCAATTCACTTGAAATCTGTGACACAGATTTAGTTCGGTCCTACTCGGGTTGTAGGTTTAGCTGACTGAGCAGAACGTGTTTAGCAGTATAGCCATTTGTGCTCACAAATGTGTTTATTAATTTTTTTAGCCCCACATCAGCAGCCATAAATTCAAAGTGCTTGTATATATCTGTATATATATATAATCTTGCATATATGTTGTGGCTATTGGGAATTCAGCCATTTTGAATTCTTCACCACAAAAACAGAATTTGTTGCATGTTTGACCAGGATTCTTATGTACTGCACTAATAAAAAGCCAAAAACAAAAAACAGAAAAATATAAGAATACATTTTCCTTTGATATTGTGTTTTCACATTTGTTGTTGTTTTTTCTCATTTGTGAATTTTATTTGGGGCCACCATATAACACCTCATTACCTCAATAACAACTAATTGCTTCACTGATTCATCAGGCGTTATGAAATATACACAGCCTGAAATCCTCAGCTTGGGTTTCCCATTAGATGACTGTACCTGAAAAAAAAACGGGACTTTCCTGCTGTTGGTTTTGGAATGTAATCCAGGATTTTCAGAACTGCTGGGAATCGATGCTGTAATTTACACACCAATGATAACTGGTTCTAAACAAGTTCCTGTCCAGACAATGAAACAAAATTATCCGTTTACTTTGATGTCCTCTGAACAACTACATCAGTGAGCTGTTAGTCTGCTTCAAAAAATCCTGAATAAACACAGTGAATTTGCAGACATGTTACAATCGGTTGAAAGTACGTGTAAGACCACAGACAATGGGACTGTTTTGAGAGACAGACTCACGATTACTCATGAGGGCAAACTGTAAAAACAGGTTCACATAAAACAAATCAAACTCCACCGGCAGTTGCTTGTCTCCTAATCTGTGCGATTATGCATGGCGAGGAGAGGATATAGATAACAGGGCTGAGCTGGAGTCAGGCCTGAGGAATGACATGGCATGGAAATCAGTGCCAGGTTTAGGGTCTCTGACAAACATACATTTTCCGCCTTGATAACCAAAACAGTGGGAACTTCCTGTCAGAGCGGAGTTCACAAGCACCATGTAATCCCTGTGAACTCAATGTTACTGGCCACTCACAGGAAGTGGGACTTGCAGATATACACACATTTATGTGTGTAAAAAATACCGGTACCTCATACGACTACCATGTGTTAGTACTAACTGCAGAAATGAATTAGTAGTTAATTTGCACACACTGTCTGCCTGGTTTTGCAAATCAGCCCATGATTTACAGCTTTCCTGTAGCTCAGTGGTTAGAGCGTGGCGTTCCCAACGCCAAGGTATTGGGTTCGATCCCAGGGATTGCACATACTCAGAATCAATGTCTAGTATAATCAAATGTAAGTCGCTTTGGATAAAAGCGTCAGCCAAATGCGTAAATGTAAATGATTGTGATGCAACATACAATTTTTCCATCCTTTACTGGGATGGAAGTAAAGGATGGAGTACTGGGAATAAAGCGTCATTCCAGCAGATTTGGGAATGAGCCACAACCTATAGCAATAACTTGTATAGAAAAGGAAGCATGTTCATGTTAAAAAGAATTACAATGACACAGCGCTAATTAAATGCATTTAGCACCTGGTTAAGCCGGATTATTGGTTTGCGCATTATAAATATACTGAATGTAGTTACTGTAATTCACCCCAGATATTAACATGTTTAAACTGTTACTTAACCAATACTAAACCTTCATATTTATTTGCCAATGTGTGGGTGGCTTAAACTAACAAACACGTTGAGAATTGTTCTATATGATTTTCTGATACATGGATAGCATCACTCATGAATAGAAAATACATGTAGTGGGAAGTACTGAACAACATGGTGGTGTTAAGCCCTTCAAATCTCAGAGGAATCCACACTGAGGCCGAGTTGGGCAGCCAAAGCAAGAACAGCTAGTGCCAAGACCTCCAGTGGGTTTCCATCGCTGCTGGAGGCCAAATGTTGCAATCTGTGTGCTGCTTTCTGAAGACTTTGTTTTCTCTGGTTCTGTCCTGCATCAGTCACTATGAGACCTATTATTCTTCTGCAAAGGTTTTAGTGCTTAAAGTTTATTGGTGTATAGAAAACAGACAGGGTTAAACAGGAACCAAGACTTTCTATTGGCTGCTTTGAAAGGGGTGGTGAAGTCCAGCTTGTGAACATGCGATATGTATGTCTAACAAGCTTAACTCCACCATCCTGTTCTTTGTGGTGTTAAAAAAGCCCCAAAAACAACCGCATTCCCCTGTCACGATTGAGTCTTTTGTCACAAAGGCCCAGGCTGGTGTTATGCCTCTTCAGAAAAGCAACAAAGAACAGACAAACAGCTGTGTGACATTATCAAAGACCACCACATAAAGGGTCTCACTGCCTGAATGAGCAAACTAAACTTGGGTTCAAAAGAAACTGATGTTTCTTTTAATCGTAATACCAGGGCCTCTGCGTTCCTCTTTTTGGAGCGGCTATTATACCAAAAATGCTGCCAGAGCTACAATTGGATATGCTTCATTACACGGGATTTCAAAACAATGTCATGTTAAAGCTGAGCCAACTCTGAGAAGCAGGTCTAAGAACTATGCGCATATGAAAACAGATGATATGTGAATGACAGCAAAATAAAGCTAAACCATATTGCAAAAATAATTGCAAGTGTTTCCTATTAAATGACGCTAACAGCAAGCGAAACAAACGATACGCGTCTAATCACATCCTGTCTGGGTTATTACACAAGCAATACCTGCATTCAAAGTAATTAACAACGTCGATTAGATCAACGCTCCTGCTTTTATCTGACAAGAATTAGTAACGTAAACAACTGTGAACAATTTTCATTTAGATAATACATAAAATTAACTGGTGTTTAAAACCGTCCCCTCTGGCTATATTAATCATAACAAAATCTTTAAATACACATCCACGTTTCAAAAACAAACCTGTCAGCTTTTTGTAGGGGTCATCAGACTGAGGCCTGTTCCCCATTGCGTCACTCTTCGTTGAGAGCAAAAATAACAAAAAACTTAAGCAGCTAAATGACGATTTATAGTCCAGGGGGTTGCCCAAAATCACCAAGGGCTCCATAATACATAACTCTCCAAAATGGTTCCCTTGCCTCAAAAACTGTAAGTTAACTATAAGTTCAGTGGATGAGTCATGGCAAGGTCACTTCCACAGGGTCACTGTTCGACCTTCCCAGTTTCATCTGTGGTTCATCTGACCATCATCTGTGAGGATAGTGTAAATAGAACCATTCCAAGGCACATTGCAGTTCACATTCTAAGAACCTTGCAGCTGTATTGGGGGTTAGAGTGCATGGAACATTAAGTTTTTTCATTCTGACATATATTCCCACACTCTCATCTGGTAAAATGATGGTATTCCAAAATAAGCATAAGTTTTTCCCTTTGGAATCATTCTGAAACAATGCATATCCAAAGCACACTCAAATAGAAAGGAAAATCCAGATTTAATGTGGGAACTTTTTTCACTGCATGAGGGCACATGAAACCACAAGGAACATCCCACAACCTCAAAAATGTGCTTTTCTGCTAATTAAATAATAATAATATATTTCAACCTCTGAGCCAGACATCAGCTCTGTCATGGGACCAATATTTTGCTGTCTGACTTTTACACTGAACTTCAGTAAGTTGTAACTGTGCTATATTGTAACCCACAAAAGAGTTGCTATAGTTCACTGGATAATATTTGTTTAGAATATTTTTGTGTAAACATTTTTGTATAATTTTCTAATAATGTCTGAAAAACAGTTACAGTAATGCACTTAAAGTGGAAGTCAACAGTCCCAATCCAACAAGGTTAAAAGGCGTATTGTTTATACCCCACTTAAGCTTGTGTGTGATAGAATCACTTATTAACTTTATCTGTGCAAAGATAAATCCTTCAACTTTTTTGCCACGATGACACAACACTAGTAAAGCTTTTGAAACCGGTAAATTAACACCCACAACAGGCAATGGGTCTATTGATCTGTTTTGTGATGCATACTGTATGTCACTGTATTGATAAATGACTGTATGAGTACAGTAAATCAGTTTTCATTGACACATGCAGATGGACACCTGAACAGAGCCCTGGGTGAGAGTGTGTGTGCCAGCGTTCATCTGTGTTTATTTTGTGGGGAGTCTGACCCCCTCAATGATTCGACGATGACAGAATTCTCTCTGAAAGCCCCTGCTGAGACAGCACACCTTCAGCTTTCCTTCCTCTTGACGTTACTATTGACTTTAATGACAAAGTGAAAAATGCCTTTGGGGATTTGCTTCACGATCACCCGAGACACACACTTATACTCACACACACACTTCACGTACATCAGGAACTCTGGCTAAGGTTCAATCCCATATGTCACCTTGGACAAACTTCATTCCGAGTGCTAGGATCTGTTTTTTGTTAGTGCAGGGGCCCTGCTGCCAGAAAACACTGATATGATACCAAATTAATCACCTCACGATGAGAGATTTTACAAGCCACAGTCAAGAACTCCACTATAGTTGTGTTGTGTCTGTTTGTACACACCTCAAAAGTTAAGTGTCTGTTAAATGGCTAATTAAACTCTGCAGTCATATAAAACATTCCTACGTCTTGTTTTTCCAGACGGATAATAAAGACACAATGGGAATCTTAAGTGTTGCAGGCTATCATTTGTAACTGCTGTGATGGAAAACGTGGAATATGGAGTTGTTTCTTGGCGTTAAAAAATGTTTTAGGTTCAAAACCAGCTGCATCCCTGGCTTTTCCAAGTAAGATGTGTTCTTGGATCAACATCTACTGTTGGTCCTGGAACAACATTCCTATCATAGCCTGTCCTAAACTAAACCCTACTCATAACCCAAACCCTAACTGACCCTAACTAAATACAGTAATACATCAGATTGTTAAAAATGGTATACAAGCCCTCAACCCTGCCCTAAATCTAACACTTACCCTACACCTAATCCTACAATCTGATTGGTTGATTGAACTGTTGTCCCAGGACCACCAATGATATTGATCCAGAAATATTTCCTATTTGCAAAATTACATTGACCCTCTATTGGCATCGGTTGTCAAGTGCCACTAAATTAATTTGGACAATTCAGAAGCATAATGGTATTCTGATATACATTTTAACAGGAAACCAGTGTGATACAATCACTCCATAACATTACTTGCAAAATTATATCTAGTCTTTCAGCTGTTGTCATGACAACATGTGACTAATGATGTGTTTAATGACAAAATAAAGTGTTTCCATAGCACAAACCTTCATCCCTTAATTTCTAGAAGAGTAGTTTTCCAAAATATTCTAATGTGTAATTCTAAAGCACAAAAAAAAATCAACTTAGACACTAATGCAAGTGAAAACAAACTTTCCGAACGACTTGCCCCATAACACAATTTACAGTATTCTTGTCAAACTGAGGAATGAGACAGATGCTGTGATAAAGCTCATCTTATTTTGTAAACAGGATATTCCTTTAACATGCTAATCACACATATAGTCATACACAAATATAGTACAGAGACCAAATATGAGTATCTGATGATTAACATCGGATGATTAACAATATGCGATAATTCATAGTCAGTGGCTAAAGTTTAACACAAGGCGTAACTATTACAGACAGCACTGAATAAATGACTTCACATATTTTAAATCATGTTTTATGTTCCACAGCTGCACATGTCGTATATTCGCTTAGAGCCAGATTTAGCACATTCCCAATACAGCTGGATTACGCTGTTTCCCAACATTTGGGTTGTTTTATTCCCAAGATTCTCATTCTTTGAATGGGTTTACCTAATCAGAGGTTCCCTTAATCACCAGCTCTCATTTAATGAAAGACATCATGGCATTCACACAGAGGCAGTATTGTTCTGGGGGCAATTTGATCATAAACAGAACTTAACTGTAACTGTAAATTGTGTAATTGCTAAGATGAGGCAAATCTCCTCATCGCTCTCACTTCATCCTCTCTCTCTCTCTCTCTCTCTCTCTCGGCTCTGTAACCTTTTATTGTTCTATGCTTTATTTTTAATCTGTAATTGAATTAAATGGTCGTCTGGTGAAGGTGCAAACCTCAAAATGGCTGCTGTTACATTTCTGCTGTCAATATCACACTTCCAGGAAGCTTGGCTTGTAAATGTCCCTGAGTGACCACCTGACTGATCTAAGCAGCACAAAATCATGCAGTGTCCCTGCTGAAGAGTCCAGGATGAATTACTGTGCTTCTTCAGACTGGTTTATGCTAGTTTGGTGCTGTTATTAATCTGGTGCTATTAATCTGGTAATCCTGGTGCAGAATTACTCTCATAGCTATATAGTAGAACATAGCGACAGTGATTCCAGGGTCATGGGTTCGATTCACAAAGAATGCATGACTGATGAAATGTATACCTCTAATACACTGTACACATGTAAATGTAAAAGTGTTTGCCAAATGTAAATGTGTCCGAACAAAAGATGTTGGATGCATGATGTGGTAAAAATGATAATTTCTGCTTCATTTCTACTGCATAATATGTAACTTTATTTTACAGTGATTTATGTTTGCACACTTACAAACTGTGAGCGTCACTGAGGATCTATTATAATAATAATAGATCTAATAATAGAATAAATTCATGGCCTTCATGTCATCATAAAACACACCAGGATCTTTGAATTCAATAATTGCTCTGGTTTTAATTTTTTTTGTCATTTCGCTTGCACTTCACTCCTCGAAAGAAAGTGTTTGTAAAATTGAATAAATGTCTTTTTCTGCTGTACTGTTGAAGGCCAGCACAGGAGGTAATGTCTGAGTTTAGAGCTGATGCTTGTATTATACTCAACAATGTTACATTATCATATGAAAAACCTGATGTATATATATATGTGTGTGTGTGTGTGTGTGTGTGTGTATATATACACACACACACACACATACTCAGTATGTGTACTCAGTACTCAGTCAGACTCAACTCAAACCATTTACCATCGAGACCATTTACAATTTACACTATAGATACTATGGGCTTCGCATACGGCCCAAAGTGACGTCAGACGTTTATCTCAGACAGAACATCCTGATTCTTCTTTCCTCATCCTTTCCACTGATTCTCTCACTTCTGCTGTCATTTATCTGTTTTTTGGGCCTGAGGGAGGTTTCTTTCCATTCTGTATATCCATTCATGTCACCCTCAAAACCGGATTTCTTCCTTAAGAAACAGATAAAGGAGCCGATAGAGGGAGAGCGTACTGGGGTGTGTGCTAGAGATGATACAATCGACACATTATTCATCCACAAGACCTGACCTATGAACTACAGCTGTGTGGGTACACAAGGGGCGCCACCAAATGAGGACAGGAAGCAGAGAGGGAGAGGGATGGGAGCGCAGGGAAGAAGATATTTTGTGCACTCGAACAAAAGCAGCTTTCTTTTTCAACTCAATTTAATGTTGTCTCACTCACTTGACCCTTTCAGAAATAAAGCTATCTCAGGCCACATCCTGGACAACACGCTCTGCAGCAAACTTCTGAAGATACTTCACATGGGTAATGATTATGAAGGCTATCTTTCAGCCACAGGGCTCGCTATTAATAAACTATTATTCGTGTCCCCATCACTTCCTGCTGATAAAAATGACTTAGTCACATTCAAGCTAAGTCTTTAAACTCTTGATTAGTGTGTAATAAAAATACAATTTGAAATAAAACAAAAGCTGTATGATATTATAGTGTTTTACACTTTTTATTTGTTTGTTTTCCATTTTAATGAAGTAAACATTATAAAAAATTATACATTCTGTTTTTATTACAATTAAATGTGTAAAATATATTTCTGGTCTAAAGTAACATTCTATTACAGAAGACTAAAGCTAAAGCTGCAGCAATCTGAATTTCCAGAGTCACAAAAATGTTACTGTCTTTGTCCCTCATTAATCTGTTTATCTGCATTATGCTGTGATATTTCCCTCTTTAAAAGAATCATTTGCTTGTGAAGTCAAATTGTGGATCTTTGTGATATTTAACAGTCTTCTTAATGTTGGTTATAGTACACTGTTATAGTACACTGTGCCTGAGGTGGTAAAATATGATTCTTAGAAAGATATACGTCCAGAAGTATCTTTTCTAAATTGAAATGACAAACACAAGGTGTTCAAACACAAGTGAGCTTCATGATAAAGTTATAAATGATGAAGTTATTGCTGGGTCTGACTAAGTGAAGTGCCAAGAAGATTTTTCAGCGCGATTTACAAATGCATGAGCTGCATATCAAGTTCGAGTTGAGTAACACGCCACGGGTGTGTGAATTGGGTTTGTACCAAAAGTGAGTCAAAATGAATCATTTGTCAACAGAACCTCACATCTCTTACTGCCCATTCGCAATTCCAAAGCAATGACACCGACAATAGCCCAGTGTGTTAAAAAACAGCATGAATTTGATGTCTCTCGGTTTGAATTAGCTAGGAAAGGAAGCATTACTCATAGGAATTAAATGACTGTCTTCACTTGACTTCATAAATCTTTCAGTGAGTGCAACACGATATACAGTTTTTTTTGCGAATCACTTTAAAGTGTGTTGAGGCAAATGTGTGTCACTCCACTAACGCTACACTTTGTTAACCTGTGCATTAAGAGAGTGTGTGTTCTCACTAATATAAAAGAACCAAAAGAGTACCGCAGTGTTAACTTTTTTGGACATACTGTTGTATTCCTTGAGACACCTTGGAGTATCATGGTACATGAATATGGAGTATTTCCATACCCTTCATAATTTCAGAGTGAGCCTAATGATGTCACAGACCGTAAACAGATTACATGACTGATAAACTCTCCCCTTTTCTACACACCCTGAGCTTCTGTACAGCCTATCTAATGTCAGTGTCAAGGGTCATGACCCAGTCACTACCACAACAGTCAGATTTACAGCAGCACACCAGTTTCCTGTTTGTACAGAGGTCTGTGCCAGCCAAAGCAAAACACCCCTGCAATGGTTTAATCTTACAGGGGACTCTATCGAACAGACACAGGGCGGCTCAGGTAGGACCGAAGAGGTTAAATAATCAAGCTTAGAACATGCCAATCTCTTATTCATATATTTTTAGGCCAAAAACAGTATTATCATGGTACTGAACTCAGCGAGCTAACAAATTCTGCTGCTTATGAAAACAAAATGCTTAAATTATCACCAAAGGAGCAGAGGACCTTCTCTCTAGCTCTCTTTCAAAAATCTGAGGGGAGCAAAACAGACCCCAACCATTCGGAACTAATGTCCTCTTTCCTACCCTCGATTCTGAGGGTGCTACTGTACTCATACCCCAGAGGACCAGCATTCCAAGAGGAGCGCAGTGTCTCATTCCCATACTCAGGGAACCGAGGTTACATATGTAACCGAGGAACGTTTTGCTATTTCATTTGTTGACACTAGCACAAACTACACGCTTAATGCTACATGTTTAAATAAAAATTTTAGTTACAAATATTATAAAAGAAATTCATTAACGGGCAAAAGCTTTTCTTTATGCTTGTCATTTGTTCAACATTTGGGGTATTTCAAAAAATGTTACTGTTACCCACTAAAATAAATACCCACACAACCAGATACTGTCAGAGCACAGAAATGCCACACAGACATACACACATTCACTATGTCTCTCTGAACTCCCCAGACTGTGATCAATCAGCAGGACTTCCTGTTTCCACAGAACCCAGCGGAACCCTGCGGAACCCTGCTCATCGTTCTGCTGTCTGGCCAGACAGCCCCAGCGTCTCATATCCTCTGGGCTAGCTTTCACTTACAAAAACACATTCACACATCTTCTCATCTCTTTAACCCAGGAAACATTAAAAAGTGGTTTGTTGAATTCTCTTCTCGAAAAGTTAAAACAGCTCTAACATTCTTTACAAACAACTATTATTATGATTAACTGCAAATTTTTGGATGAAACTCTATGCTGCTATGTGGAATGTAAAACAGAAATAAAAAACAGATGATGTGCTCTTAAATCGTAACAGAATAAGAAACAAATAAGATAAGCAACATCAAAAGAAAACGCAATCAGTGTTGAGATGAGATCCATTTGCGTGATGCAGATGACAAAAAAATTGTGTAACCTTTGAAGATATATCTAAATTAATGGATAGTTAGCGTACAATGACCCTTAACTATTTGGGCCATAAGACTAATAAAATATATACATTTATTTATATTACATAACACTATCGAAGTAAAACATACAGTATCTGGATACTTTCTAGTTGTCTGATGTAAGTGTAATTTTCCATACTTAATGTGATGAACTTCATCTGTAGTAATTCTGCGGCAGCACCTGTATGAACCTAAGACAACTGACTTCCTGCATCCACTAACAATCACTATGTGACCTGCTAATGATAATTACCAACAGAAAGTTGGCAAAAATTGGCATAATTAGTTTTGCATGTTTTTATCTAACACGTTGACATTCATATATTTTGTGTGTCCTAAATCCTAAAACATAATACAAAATACAAAAATGTATTTTCTTCCTTATTCAGTGAATTAAACTTCTTCCAGTACATTAAGGAAAATGGTAATTAGGTAAAAACTTATGTATAAGAGCTTCTCAGGGTCATGTTATGACGGCCCTCTTACAAAAATTCCCATTTGAACAGGAAGAGCAGTCAGACAGCGGTGAGTTGAAATTAGTGTTTCCATGGAAACAGTTTTATTTACACTGTTCAAGAAGTCTGCTGGGTGCTCGTCATGGTTGAACTACATTGCTTTAATTTCTAGCGAAATTGTGTGTGTGTGTGTTTTTACTTAATCGTATATTGGGGATAAACATGTAACCAAAAGTCAGCAAAATCTGACATATCTAAGCAAAACCTCTGTTTAGTGATGTCCTCACATGTAAAAATGCTATAAAATATTGTAAATAAAATGTTTGTTTTAATTGTAAAAATGCAGAAAGTTTTCTGTTAGGGTTAGATTTAGGCTGCAGTGTCTTAAAAACAATAGAAGTCTATGGAATGCCCCCACTTAGATAAGTAAGCCTGTGTGTGTGCGCGTGTGTGTTGTAGTGCTGGTTGTGTAAACCTACATGCATGTAATTTATCACAGGTGTGGACCTGCTGAGGAAAAGTTAGACAGTCTGTACAGACAAAATCACATTAATGTACACTCTGTGGTTCTCCATCAAGTGAAACGCTCTCACTCATCAGCCTGTAACTTTTGCTTTTAATATCTTCCAGGTGGCTCATTTCGAGACCTTGTTCTCTAAAACAGTTCCAAATGGCAATTCTGCAAGAAGACTCCATGTAATTCTGATGTATCATTAACAGACACGCATCTGCACATACACACCAACTGTCCTCCCAGCTTAAGCCGTGTGCCTCAAGCATCTACACAGGGATCACAGCATGTGTTCACAGCATGATTCATGACGTTCCAGGGAAGCGAGTGCTTTTCCGAAGGCTAGAACATTAGACTTGGGAATTATTCTTGATGTTCTATGCGACACACAGCACTAAACCACCGTATCTCTGTCGGGCAGTCTGTGATTTAGCCAAACAGGCCATATTCTATATCCATGTCTTCAGTTGTGTCTGCAACAGCATTTATATCAGATAATCCATCTAAACTTCATGGCTGGCTTCAGACAGCACACCCACTAACCGCCCATAGTCTGTTCGCTGTGTGTCTGAGGGACGTTTCACACAGAACTGGAAAAGCACTTTCTCGATCTGATTAGATGTAATCTCATTGGCTGACTTTACACAACTTTCCGAGGACACTGTTGTGAGGACTTGTATTTGCTGTTATTCCTGCTGGGATGAAGAAACAAGTTTTGAATGTTTTTCTGGTGTTTTACTTCCTCACTGACTCAACCAAACTCTAAAATCTGATTGGTTGATAGAAGTGTCTAAAGAGCTGCTCCACAAAGTACAGGTATAGTTGTAGCATGTGGAGAAACTGCTACCATTTAGGAATATAACGAGTGTGAAAGCATCTGGTCTGTTTGACTTAGTCATTGTGGCATGACTTCATTTAACAGAAGCACACTGCCACTAAAATATCCATTGTGTTGATTAGGCTTTCGTGCTGGGACAAAGCTTGTTTTGATCACTACTGGAAGTTTTGAACAAGACGTTCCCGAATGTTATTGGACTGCTTTGGTACTGTTGTAAACAATCTGGCCTTATGAATTGGAGATGCAAGAATTACCACTGCTGGTCCAATCAAATGACAGATGCACAGAGAGGAACGAGGCACAGCATCCAATCAGCGATGCCATTTCTAAATTGGGGTACAGATGCAAATCCAGAGCAGTAAAACGTCCCATAAATGCATGTTTAATTCATTCACAGCCTGTCAGTCTACAGCAGAATGAAAGGAATTTATTAAACACAGCTTTCTTTGTTTTATTGGTTTGGAGGGCTTTGCAAAACAATGGCCTAACATGATACATCAGTGGTGAAATTTGAAACATTATTACATGTTAACTCTGCAATGGATTTTTGTTAACACCGTATGCATTGACTGCAATGTAGATGCCATGCGATGCTATGTAGTGTGCTGTGTGTTTATTATCCTGTATTGTCTTTTTTCTCAAATCTTAATGGCAAAAGCATAAGACATTCCCATAGAGAATAGACATCAAACTGAATCTTTCTTCCATGTAGCAAGATTCCAGACTCTACACTTTGTCCTAATACTGTTTATCATGAGCTTTGTTCCAGTAGCCCTTATTCTCCATTAGACCTTCATAAAACTCATCCTGAAACCTCCACCCAAATCCTGCAGCCACAGGAAACCCTTTATACACTGTCATTTATCATCCATAATGTCAGTGTCTTACACAAAGGTTTTCACAACCCAAAACTCCAGACTCCAGTCTCATCTGACCAGCCAGCACAAGACAGTATGATATATTATAGCATGTTAAAACATGGTACAACAGTCTGTTTCTATGCTTTCGTGTAATTTATTGCTAAGAGCATCATCACAGCTAAGTCAATTTACTGTATTTTAAATGTCTGTGATGTATATCACGAACCTCCAGCAGTTCTGACTAACAGTTCTACACCCCAAAGAACCAAAACTACCCATGAACCAGCTTGACATGACAACAGAAGTGTTGATGGATGAATATTCTGATTCATCCATCAAGAATTGCCAGAGCCTGGAAACAAACATTACGTTTTTCTTTCAGAAAGAGTCTCAAAGAAGCATTTTTAGCATTTTAGAGCATTTTACAGGAATGTGAGGGTATCCAAGATCTATGAAAAAAATATTTTCTCTTAACTTATCTGCTTTATTTTTTGCCTCAAATTTGGTTAAAAATATGCAATACTTCTGATCCTGCAAGTTACGATATTTTTTGTTCAGCATTATTAACGTTATTGATAATTACTGACTAAATCAGAAAAATTGTTTATTAAATTTATCACTGCAAAATTACAAATGGTATTTGTCCTCATAAGACCGTATGCTCCTCACCACACTGTGTAGTGGTTTATTTTTATATTCCATCTCTCTTTCTGAGGGATCATGGGCAGCTTTATATCTATCTCTGAAGGCTTTGATGTGCTCTAGTATAAATGGCATGCTGTGCTGAGCCTGGCCAATGCCCCACACCTCCCCCTCAGATCTGTGCCAATATTAACACACTCTCGCATTACCCTCTCCTCTCTGGCTTTCTTTAGCAGGTTACAGTAGGGGCTTTTGATGCAGGAGGTCCTGAGCTAAAAGAACCAATGTTACAAGATACCAGAGCGGCCCACATGTGGAACAGGTATCAGTTAGAGGGCAAAGAGGAATAATATTAGTTTGCACCTGTCTTCCCTCAGAGACAGAGAGAGAGAGATGGCTTCTATTGTATTAAAGTCACTGAGTCTGGTGAACTGACAGCGAAGGCCAGTGAGGACTAAGATGTGATGGCTAGGGTGGGCTGATTACGTTGAACTAATGTGCGCGCATGTGTGTAAACATGAAGCTCCAGGGGCTTTGAGAACTATATCGTGTTTATCTCTTTCTCTGGCTGGCATGTGGAAAGTGGGCGTTCGTTATGAAATACGATCAGACTACCCTGTGGTCTCCTGGAAGGAAAGCAGAAAAAACAGCCCGCTTTAACTCCGAAAAACAATAACAGTCTTTCTTATTGGCCATTAGATGATTTAGCTTCAAAAGTGTCAGTTTAAGGCCTTCAAAAACATGCGCATTCTGTTCATTTAATCCTCACAAATCGACTTATTTCTTCCCACTTTCTTCCCACTTTGAAATGCAGGTCACACTATACAGTGCTGTGTGGTTATATAGGCGAGATGGGATTGTTTTTGTAGGGCTGCCTGTAATAACACATTTCTGTTGTTGTTGATATTGTAAGTCAAGCGTAGATTCAAATCTAAATGGTGGTATAAGGGTTTACTGGTAATTTCAGGTAAAAATGAAATGGAGGTATTAGAATATGTGTAATATGTAAACAAATTAAATAACATGAGGGAAAGGATTTATCAGGAATACCCTGTTTCTTGCTAAATCAAAGCAAATGACACAGAATTCTGCAAAGATTCTAATCTTGTATTTGGCTGTGATCTATATTTTTTAATTTCCAATATTTTTGCAAGCCCACCTTACCCACCAATAACAGAATTAATTAGGCATTAAGAATACATTTTTGTCTCTACCTTTCAGCACCACATATTTACCACGCTATGCTAAGTTTTCAGATTCTCCTTAAGATCTGAACTAAGGAGCAACATATAAAAAATGTTAACCTCACTAAATTAGAAATGGCTGTAAGGATTCAATTATTGGCTCTTATGAGAGTCCCTCTCCAAGTATCATTTTTCCAAAGTCAAACGAAGGTCTTGTTATCCTCATGACCCAGAAATCCAAGCCCTGAACAAAATGTAAAACAACATTCAGAAGGGTTCATCTTAGTACACTGCTCACTGGGGAGAGATGCCATGTTTGCTGACTCATTTACTCAGCGGAATAAAGCGATAAATCTTGCTAACAAGAAGAGACCTCCTCGTTGGTCATCCAATTTCTCTGCACGCCTGGAGTCTGTGGGGTCCAGAACAGCCCTCAGGCACATGCTGTGGTCCAGCAACTTTGTGAACCTTACAATTTGAAATTCACAAAGTGAATTATGGACTGGCAGTGTGTCAGGGATTGTTTAGGCTCTCCAGCTTCCCTCCAGGTAAAGAGTTTCAGTTTGTTTGTTGTGTGACTTCAGTGGTAGATGCTGAACTACCTTCCTCTAGTTCAAAGAAATATTCAGAGATTTTTCAGGAAACTGTTTACTTTCACCTGTGCTATTTTGCTCATGGTTACTCTACTGGCTGTGAAACACCAACACCAAATACCCTTGGCAACATCCCGCACACCTGGGCAACATCCCGCCCACCTGGGCAACGTCCCGTTTTTATCTGTGAATTACACTTTTTGTTTTTTCTGTTATTTTTGGAGGGAAATAAATGTTTCTGGTATTATAGGGTTCAAGTACAGTTGATCTCATTTTTGAGCCATGTGGTCTATTGTCTTCCCACTAAACCACTGTCTACCCGCTGTTGTTAACCAATATACACGAGGGAGTCTGAGACAGAGTGCAAGTCAATCATACTTTCTAAACACTGTGACAGACTGGCTAAAATGCACAGCAGTTATGACATCACTTGCCTTGCTGGCCCAAACAACATGCAACATAGAGAAAACATTAAATTATCCTCTGCAGTTGATTGTCCAGTGATATGAACTTAAAAAGTCCATCACAAAATCAACGGCCAAGCCAAGCACTGAAGCACACATTAACAAAGTTGCTCTGTTAAGTGAAAATCATAATACACAGGGAAAAGAGTGTCCACTTTCTGTTGATGTCTTATAAAAGGCAGGTTGGCTTTTGACTAAACACATTATTTTTGTATGCTGATTGTATTTATTTTGTTCAGT
>JAZGTI010011444.1:0-16627 GCA_036877585.1 Botia kubotai
TCATTCCAAACCTGTATGACTTTCTTGCTTCTGAGAAACACAAAAGACGACATTTTGAAGTATGTTGGTAACCAAACAACAGTGACACCCACTGACTTCCAAAAAGCCTGAGACATATATCACAATATCATCTTTGTTGTTCCACGGAAGAGAAAAGTCGGGAAAGGTTTGGAATGCCATGAGAGTGAGTGAACTATCCCTTTAAGACGGTGCACACTTGGCAGTGTTTTGGAGCGTGGTATCTTGTTGTAGAGAGGAGGTGTTTTCGGAAGTTGGAGAACACGGACACAGAAAATAAATGCAGCGTTTACAGGCCGGAAAAGGCACTCCGGGCCACACAGCTTCCTCTGGTGTGGGGCTTAAGAAAACACCTCCTGGGGTCTTTGGGAGGCCTGAGCAGTCTGGTAACAGGTTCTAATGAGGCACAACGTCTGTGAGCGAGACACAAATGATGTTTAACAGAATTACTCACGGCTCAAGTATTTACGGCGGAAGATATGAGATCACCCGGCTCAATAAAGGCGCGTGGGCATCCGAGACAGTGACTGCGAAGGGCAAACCGCGAAAAAAAGATCGACATCTGTCAAACAGAAACTATAAACCGCGGAACCCATTTGAAAATGTAAGGGGACAAAAATCTATTTGTTTTCACGTAGGAGAGCGGAACCGAAACCCATTCCAGATTCATTTTTCTGCTCCGCAAAGCGCATATTTGTTTATCCGCTAAAAGAAAAACTGAAAATTCCAGGCTGTATAAGAACAATTAGCATGGATGAAACAGATTCCTGGGCTGTTCATCTGGACTGGAAGTTTTATTTGCAGTGTATTTCACCAAGTCCACCATCATTGAAGTGTATGTGTCAAGATGTTGTGCATCACAGTTTCCCCGGCTGTTCCTCGGCTGTTCATCTCCACCAGCTTGCAGTTACGAACTGATTAAACCTTGATTGTAAATCTCAGTGACTTCATTATCTCAACACAGCAATGAAGACGTCCGCAAGTGGACCATGACAAACACGTATCCACATATAATTACTGAGAAAAGACGTATGAAGAACATAATAAAGTAGTAGAACAAGTATACCTAATATCTGATGTTGTGACTACGTCCACAGGAGATGGCCCAAATGGTTTCAGGAGAACAATGGACATAGTGTTCCTCAGGAGCCATCATCTGCAATGAGATGATCTTTAAAACCATGGAGGTGTTGAGTCTGTGAAGATGGCAAGCTGTGATGAGTTTTGTTAAGTTGGTGTTTGTTTACGAGGACGATCTGCTGTTAAAGATCCTGATGGAAAAATGCCCAGTGCCTAGGGAATAAGACACATTAGTTAACTGTTCTAGTTAACGTTTGCCAAAGTTCCCTTTAATATTAAATGATTTCCAACATCTTCAAATCTTCATGAAACTGCAGCATGTTTACATTACTAACTTCATGGCAAACAGAGTGTCAGCTTTCTCCTAAGTGAATCAAATGGTTCACTTGTTCCGGATGGAACATGAACCAGGATAGTTAAACTAAACCAGCCACAAAATCCCAAACTCCTAATTCTGAGCGAGATTGTATATGTTCCTCACCCTGACCATGTTCATGAGATTAATGTAAGAGAGAGAGAGAGAGAGCGTGAAACAGATTTACAACAGGGGTGAAGAACGAGGGTCACGCGGCAGGATCCGCTGGTCCAGACCTCAGGTGGAGGGTCTACAAGGTCAACAGCCTGCGAAGATCATTTCCAGTGCAGACCTGCTGGAAGAGGTGCAATGAAGGGTTACAGAGGAAGAGATGGAAATGAAATAAAGAGCGAGAAGTGAAAGCATGATTTGCGAGTGAAGGTTCAAACAGTCATGAACGGTGAGGAACAGGAAGATTGCCGTGTGCTTGACCAAACCACAGGGCTTAATCAAAGCAACGTGAAGCAGAAGGTGAGGGGGTGCCTGAAGCTCCTTCACTGCGCTACAATAACACACGTTCTCCAGCCGTGCTTAACAAAACAGTGGCAGGAGCTGCTAACAAGACGCTAACAATGAATCAATGAACAATGAACAAAAAAAATCCATAAACACTTGAATGTAAGTTTTCTGTTAACAATAAGTCATTTACACACAAAGAACATCTAGGAACATGCTAATGCATGCTAATGCAGAGCTAATAGGTTGTCCAAGATATTTCTGCTATGCAAAAACAGCTTTCGATGCTCCTTATTCTAATCGTTTTGAAAACTTTTTAATTAAAAGCAATAAACAATCTGTTTGGGAATTTGGATAGAATGTAAACCCACAGCTCCTCTACTTCACTTTGGTTATATAATCTCTAAACTCGATATTCCTTAAGTGACGATACATCCTCCTACCATCAGACAACAGCTATTCGCATCACTTCATTAAGAATCGACATGCTGCTCTCGTGAATTACCTGGACGGCTGTTTTATAACACTGTTTTACAGCTGCTGTTAAAAAGCTTGCCCAGACCACAGTTTCTGAATCAGTAGTTGTTAGATAAGCAGACTAGTCTAAATCACACAATTGGCCCTCCAACGCATGCTCAGAGGAACACTTAATTCATTCAGTGTGCAGAGGCTGCAGAGGATGCGAGAATATCAAGTGTCCAGCCCTCAAATTCAGTCCTCCTTCAGATCGGTTCATTCAGATTCTGAGGTCTCATTCAGTCACGGGATGGTGCTGTCAGAAACAGTGTAGGAGGGCAGGTCAGGGTCAATGAACAGGGTCTTAGGTTTAGTGCTGTAATGCTGATAATTAAACCCGTCACTATCTTTTACAAGCACAAATGTACTGATAATCAAAGGCTGAAGATCTCAGCTGCTAAGACAAAGCTTGACGGTTTGATTCTGTGAGGTGTCGTGGGGAGGGCGAGGGTGGATTGGGGTTTGATTATGTGTTCCTGTAGCTCAGCTGGTACAGCAATGCGTTTGATTCCCAGTAAACCTGTATATACTGTAAGCCGCTTTGGAGAAAGCCTCTTCCAAATGTTTAAATGTAATGTAAATGATGGCAAGACATAAGTCCTGGATTACATTAGGAGAAAAAGAAAACTTCAGCCGCATGTTTTTTCAGATCAGGGCTCATGGAAACAGTTTTGGCTATGATAATTCTATTCTCTGTTAACCACTGACAGATCTCATCTTCTCTCTCTCCTGGCTCACAACAAGAACATTGACTATCTCTATCATTGCGGACTGAACCGCTGAAAATAGCGCCGGTCCGAGCTGAGTCAGCACATTCCCAATAATGAGATGCTGGATGTAAAACTACAAGCGTGTAGGAAAGCCACTGATGGCAGCTTATGGCAACTCTGGACCTCCAGTCTGGCATGTCTGTGGTTTTCTGATGCATTCCTTGACCAGACGATGTATTATCGGGTTATTTTAACATTTCAGAAATCCTTAAAACTGATTTCTGTATAAAGCCAGTGCCCACATCACATTCCTCAAGGAATGCCCGGAATTGTTATATTTTTATCCGACATGACTAAGTATGACAATGAGCTATTTGGAAGAAAATGTGTTGCCTGTTTTTGGGGTCGGATAAATAAGTCATATGACGGGTTTTCCTCGAAGATCAAGAAAAACAAAGATCCTCGAAGATCAAGAAAAAAAGTTTACAGCGGTTATTTAGTCATTTATTTATATTCCCTCAACTATTTTCAGGTATTCAAATTGAATATGAAAATGGCAAATTTCACAATCGCCCTACAGTTGAACGGTTTACCGGTAAACCAAGGCAGTGTTAGGGCGCCACCTGCTGTTGACTTAGAGAATGACGCGGTAGCTTAAACGGTATATAATGGGTTTCGTGACAAAGTTTAGGGTTTGGGGTTTAGACAAAATATTAACCCTGAAGCAACAATCAAACTGTTCAGCATTCATCACTAACATCTCAAAGCAACTTTACTTGCCAAGCTTTATATTATTTGACACTTTCCTTTTAATATATATTTTTACATAAATGTCCTCTTTATGTAAAATTTTCTAAACAGAAACTACAGTAGTAAAAACATTTGAAAATGCATTTACATCAGCATTTACAGTTCTCAATGTCTTCAACCCTGACCTTCATCATCTCATTAGTGTTTCAAACTTTCCCCATCAGCCTTATTTATGCCCATCCAGTGATGTCCCATCACCAACTCTTCATCACAAACCCTCTTTGGCCTCACAGATACTTGTAGACACAAGAGTTTTACTGGAGTCATTGCTGTCATACATTTAGTGTGTTCAAGACATTTATGATTACATGCGCGGTTATATAAAACAATGCCAAATGTTTCAATAAATAAACATCTCTACTCGATTTAAGGAATTATTCATGTCTGTAAATAGTTTAATATTTAAGTTTGGGGTCTGTTTAACTTCCTAACGGTATGTTTAAGCAATAATTACCGTGATGGTTGCCTTAGCAACTACCACTAATAAATTCAATCTAATACCACATTATAAAACACAACTCTTACTAACCCTGTCATTAATTTTTGGATTAGTTCTTGGAGAGTGAAAAGAGCCAGAGATCCCAGGAGAGAACATATCAGAAACCTTCTCCTCCACAATGCTGAAAAACTCCTCACAAGAGCACATGAAAAAGCAAACACAACAACATAAGTTATATTTTGATTTTATAATGAAAGAAGTAATAATTTAGAAATATAAATAATACTGCTGCTTAACCTGGACATAGCTCTTTAGATGGACCATAGCTTCCTGGAGATGGGATGTTTTGGGGTTTACTGCTTGTTCTCCAGCATCAAGGCATGGCACAGGCCCAGAAGACTGTCTCAGCTGAAGGTTACTTAAGGCAACCAGCACTTGTGGCTTTTACCAGCTAGTGCTAACTTAACTTAGCTAGAGCTAACTGCTCCAAACTGGTGGAGGTTCTCTGAGAAACCAGGTCAAACTTCTCATCCACAAGGTGCAGTACTGGACAGTAACCTGAGAGACATTTGAATAAAGGTTGTCTAAAGGTGTTAAGGACTGTGGATTTATTAAAAAAACAAACCTTGTCTGTCCTCTATAGAGACACTGCTGAAGCACCATGTTCTGCAGAGTTTAGCACCAACCCTAATCAAACCCACCTGACTGTAATTTTAGTCTAATCCTGAAGCCCTTTATTACAAGCTTCAGGTGCATTAGATTAGAGAAACACATAAACTCTGCAGGACCCTGTGTGGAACAGAATTGAGTAACACACTGCAATACAGTAACATCTTACTGTAGTACAGTAACATCTAACTGTAGTAGACTTACCGTATTTGAAAACAGGAGCAAAGTTTCAAAACACAGTGTACCTCAATGTCCTGAAACTGTTTTCTTGGTAGCAGTGAGCAAAATATGAGCAACCCCTGAGTGATTTTTGCCTTCAGACATGGTGAGGTGATATGCTCTGTATCTGCAAAAACACACAACAAACTCAGCAGGTTAAATGAGGTCCATTAACATCTAACCTCTCACTGTTACTCTGCTGGTCTTTGGCATCCACAACACTGAGCTTCCAAACAGTGTGATTTCATGACCGACCACGGACCATTTTTCCACAGGAGCTTTTATGCTGTCCACTTTAAATCGTCCATCTTTGCCACTGGCAGCGCTGAAACCTTCACAGCTTTGGTGCTGAAGATCTGAACATGCCAAACCTTCTTTTTCACAACCTTTAGAGATTTCTTACCTGTCGCAACACATCACAGATTCCACCTTCCTCCCACCTGCTCTAGAGAATCCTTCACGGTTTCCTGAGGTACTGGTTTGGGTTTGGGTCTCCACGATCTGTTCTGCCTTCTAAAACCATTAGTAGAGGAGAAAACATTGAGTCACATGACACATGCTTAGCTCTCTGAGTACCTCAGATGAGATGGACACCTTTTTACCACAAGCTGTACTGAAACCACAGTTGCTGTTGAGAGGAATAAACAACACAGAATAAACGTTGACGGCCTTAATTGCATTCCTTCACTTTCTGCTCACATCTGTTTTCCTGAGGGGGTTACTGGTTACTTTTTTTACAGTAATAAACTCGATTACCCTGGCGTGTTTTCATGCAGAAATCATTTCTTTTATTTGCCTTGTCACACAATCCATTAATAAGATCAGAGTCTTCGTAAACATCTTTTGCCTTCTTGAGCATCACTTTGGAAAATGTGCCACTTGTGGTTGTTAATCCGTTAGTTTGTTTGAGGATTTCAACATCTAGTTTATCATTCTTTTCCACTATTGTTGCGACTTCTAAGCAGTCAGTGTTTTCATCTTTGAATACGGTCTTTGGACTTTTCAAGTGCCTTTAAGTCCTTTCCCACCGGCTGTCTGAAAGCCATAACCATGAAAACTGGCAAGTTTTCG
This sequence comes from Botia kubotai, assembly GCA_036877585.1. NCBI lineage: Eukaryota > Metazoa > Chordata > Actinopteri > Cypriniformes > Botiidae > Botia > Botia kubotai. The sequence continues at coordinate 6,344 of JAZGTI010011444.1, forward strand.
AGAGACAAATGTTTGTGAAAATTCCTTCAGCATCATTGCCAGATTTCTGCACTTGGAAGAAGTTTGTATGTTCAAAGAAAGGAATATCTGTAACATTAGATACTTGATTTATCGTCTCTGAGCCCGACTGATTTATATTTACAGGTTTCATGCCAAGAAACAGCTTTTGTTTTCTGAAGAGTAGCTGTTGACAGTCATCATGTCTTCCAGAAGTGTGGAAAATGAGTTCCCGACGTCTCAAAGCTGTCAACATCATTAATACATTTTCTCGCTTGATGAAGTGCCTTTTGAGAACCTTTCAGCTTCTTTCCTCTAGCTGTGCTAAATCCAAAATGGCTGTTTGAGTTCAACAGACGAAAAGCTTTCCCAGCTTCTCATAAGCAGTTCGGCTCAGTTCCTCTCACGTTCTCATTTATCTCAAGGTCTTTAGGAGATGAATTCACATCTTGATTGAAGGTGGCTCACATATTCCTGGTCCATACAATCAGAAGTACTGGCTGAAGATGCCATGGCAAGATTTGCTTTGGATTGCTCTTCCTCGTCGTCCTTTTCATTCAACAAGGCATTTTCATCAAGCTCTTTAAAAAATGTGTCTTGCTTTGTTTAAACTGGTTTCTGAGATGCTTACGAGTTCCCCTTTAGCCATTGGAAAACCAAAAGAGTGTTTATCAGCGAGAAAAATTATTCCATCAACTAAGTTGTCCCAATGCCATTTCGCCTTTCCTTTGATGTGCTGCACAATTTGTTAACATCTACAGTTTGACCTGAGGAACGTTTATGTTCTTTGTTAGAATGAAAAGATCTGTTTATCATACAGGCATCTGTCTTGATGTTGTCCTTTCACAACATCACAATTAAAACCAAAAACCATCATCAAAGTCAATACCGTTCATTGATGTGGCTGTCTGAGCCAAACTTTGTCAGTTTAAACTGAGTGAATTTGAACGGACTATCTGCTTCTTTCAGAAGATTGCCCAGTTGTGGAACATCAGCCACATGAGGCTGTTTATGGGCGGTTCTCATTGACATCATCTCCGCTGATGTCCACTCTGGGCCTGTGTGGGCTGTTATTGTCCAACACATTCTGTCTTTCAGCACCTCTACTGAAATCCAGGTTTTGATGGTTCTGCTCTGATGGATCTGAATCTTTCCCCAAATGCTCTTTCAAAAAAGTGCCAGCTTTCTGGGGGCCAACATCTGAAACTGGAATATTCCTCTTTGAACCCTTTTCATAATCAGATTCATTTGTCTGTGGTGAAGAGCAGCTCAAAATATTCCGTTTACAGCTCTTAGAAATGTATCATTCCTGGACTGCACTGAGCATCACTAACACAAGTTCTTAATGCAAGTTTAGGGAGGTTGGACCGTCGTAATGATGAACTCGAAGTTGTATTGGAGGCTTCTGTTTCTGATTTGCACAATGTCTCTGTTTTGTGGTTATGTCGTGGAATGACATCATGGAAGGTGTTGATCAAACTTTCCCTTATAGCTTCATGCAATGATGTTTTGGCGCTCATTGCGGCCTCGTTCAGTAAAGAAATTGCTTTCCTGCTTACCGTTTTAAAGTCTGAAGAGTGCCATCCATGGCTGATTTCAAATGTTGGAAGAGCAACTGTTGCCTCATTTAGGGAGCTGGCAGATACTTCAGCGAAGACACAGTTGTCATCGCCGTTCCCATGAACGCCCTGTTGGTTGAGGAAAGCTTCTTTCTTCTGATCAGACTCTGGTTGCTCTTGGCCTGTCTTCTCTATAGGAGTGGTTACAGTTGATGAAATCAGATCATTTTGGTCACTCCATTCATGCAGGTCCAGCAGTTCTCCTGACGTCAGTTCTTGTGTGATATCCTCAGCAAACGCTTTGGAAAGCTACGTCAGAACCAATCCTTCATCCAGACCTCAGGGTTGTGTGGAGAAACGTTCAGTGTGTCTGATCATCCGCTGCCTCTTTATTGACAAATGTGGATTTGTGAAGGGTCACCAGAGAGATGTTTAGAAGGTAGCAGAACCTGCATTACTTACAGAACTTGCTGGTGCAGGACGGTCTTCTGTTTTAGCAATGGGGACAGAAGAAAAGCTTAATCAACCACATAAGTTCCCATTTCATCTAAAAACACATGGCATTACTGCACATACATACGTAATATCACAGTGGGAGTCAAAGTGGATGGTGTGTTTGAGGAACTGCTCCAGGATCAGTCAGGGTTGATTTGTGCCCCAGGACTCTTAGATATTTGTTTTGCTGAATGCGCCTGCAAGAGGTCAAACTCAGCATCATGTTGCAGATCTAGAACGGCATTCGAAATGAAGCTCAGCAGTAACAATCTGGTTCATTTTTCTTCAAATGCACCGAAGACCTTTCTGGTGTATTCAGAAGGCCTATAGCGCAGTGTATGAAATAAATCAGATAAGTCACACAAAATGTATATGATTCAATGTTAACTCCTGTTAACAGAATAAAAAATAAATTAAAACTTCTTTCTCAAATCACCAAGTTGTACACTGGATCTATCAAACATTCATTGAAAGAAGACAGATGAGGCTTGTGTACAAATCTAATATTTCATATTAAACTGAACTAACTCAAATTTAATGCAAATACTGTTATTTATTAATTATTAAACAAACTTACTTGTCTTTGGCTGAGCAAGGACTTGAGTCTGTCCAGGGAAAAGTGACTAAGCCATTAGTAAAGGGTAATTAGGGTAAAATAGACTCTGTCTTGGTTAAAACCCACTTAACCAACTTAACCAATATGATAACAATACGATAACAATATGATAACATAATTTGTATAGTTTTGTGCGCATGAAGACAATACGCAATTAAACTCAGTCACACAGATATTTTTGTTAATAGCATTTATTAATCTATTTATTGCATGCACACTTTCATACAGTAGACAGCAAAATAAAACCATCATCATAAAATCATACAAGCACAGGGGCTCTACACGCACTACTATATACAAATGTAACTTTCAGTTAAAATAATTTCTTATTCCATAAATAATTCTATTTATTCTCTTATGGTACATACCTTTGCATGCTTGGCTGTTTCAAAAGACAAATTACATCCCATAAATCTATACCATTAAAGCACAACGAGAATATAAATAAGTCTCCTATGAGCAACTAAACAGTAGAAATACAGTAAAATGAAACCACCCCATAAATAAGTGCTGGATGAATCCGTTTGACATCCGTGACAGTAGCGCTGCATCGTGTCGGAGACATTCTGTGTGTCCGTGTAAAAGCTGAGGCGAGGATGTGCTTTGTGAACCATCTGATTTTGCTTAACAATTAAAAAAAGCCACAAAGGCAAGGAATTTCAGTTCATCTCAAACGTAACGAATGAACATCAAAAACATACATGTCTGTATCATTCACTGCTCTGTTCAAGTAGCCGAGAGCACAAAAATGTTTGACATTCTCTCCAAGATGAAAAGTTATTTCACTTCATGTGAGGCATTGCACGTCGTCCCGTGACTTTGATAATGGTAGACGAGAGCAGAAGCTTTGAGCCATTCATACAGCTTTGGTGTATCTTTGATGCCTGTAGCAGTAAGGGCCTCCATTCAGAAAAGAGCCTCATAGCTACACAGTAGTGCAAAAAAGCCAAGCCGTCTTTTCAACAGAAGTTTCTCAATCAACCCCGTTGCGATTCTTTAAGCGATTGGACAGCCTTGGACAGCATAGGCAGCGAATGAATGTGCGTGCTAGAGGAGAACGATGAAGACCGTGATAACATAACCTGGCTGATCTTCAAGGTTGGATTCAGAGGCTGATGCCGGTCACGCTGGAGTCCAGAAGGAAAGCAGTGATGGCCCGGTAGCCCTGCGCTCGTCTGATCATGTCTCGGATCTCACAGTTGAGCTCGGTGAGTCGACTGCATATCTCAGACATGTCTTGTTCAGAACCAACCAGGGCAAAGGTGCCTGTCTGACCCAGAGTCTGGTGCCGGAAGTAGATGTTGAGTAGAGTCTGGATTTCATTCTCGGAGCTGCTGCCAAAGATGTCACTTGGCCACATTTTCCTGAAATAAGAAGTTTATCAAGTTCAGTGTCATTATCAATGCGATTATAATTTTGTAGTGTAGTGATTTTTTTAGGATTGCCATTATAACAGTTTATTTCATGGCTCTCTAGAATACTTGATTGTGATTGGTCAATCATGCCAGTCAGATTTTATTGGATAATAACTACCATTGTCCATGACAACACACTGTACTGCAATAGTTCCATGTTCTTATACCACAGTCTTTAATATAACCAACCTATTTAATCTCAGATAGATTCACAAACATCTGTTTAAGGTTTTGGTAATAAGGGGGATCATTTAAAGTCAGTTTGTCAATCACAAACAAACCTCTTCGCTCTTGTTGGGAAAATGACATCATCCATTACTTTTGACAGTCCAAAGCTCTCGTCTCCCTGTGAGGGTCTTACCTGCATTCCTGTATGTGCTGGATTGCTCTGGAGAACTCATCGTTTCTCAGGCTCTCTAGAATGGCCTGCACAGCAGCTTCAGAGGAGCTGTAGCTGGTCTCAGCCGTGGAGTCTCTCCGCTCGGCTGAAGCTGCCTGCAGGTTAGCTCTCAGATCATTCAGCTCTCTGGACATGTTCTGCAACTGGACGAGAAAACACTCTATTAACACACATGGTAGTGAAGTACGAATCAAACCTAGAAGATTTCTGAACCCTTACCAAAAAACTACAACAGCAGTATCACGGTATGGTGACAGTATAAGATGGTAAACTCATGGTACTTGATGATGTAATCACAACTATATAATATGCGGCATTTATATTGTACTATGAAGTATATACTGTGTAGTATGTATGTTTAGGGAAAAATATAAACGTCTCATACCTCTGGGGCGGAGCTTATTGTGTGAACCTGGCCAATCAGCTTACAGTAAGACTGAAACAGCAGCAGCAGTTGAAAATGAAGTTTGTAGAGTCTTTGGCAAAGCTCCAGTTGCTGTGGATACATTAAAATAAAAACAATCGTTTAAAGATCCCACGAGCGAACATTTCTCAGCACCCGAATTTCCACAAATACTGCGTAATGTGTTTAAAAATGTATCAACAAAGATGAATGTCACTAAAGTTTTCATTTAACTACACAGAGCTCACAGTAAGAGGAGAAAACGGACATGCTTTGTAATATTCTGCAGCGCTCTGATATAATGTGGCTATTTTGGATCAAAGGAAGATGTGATGTTAGAAAGATTTTATTAAACTTACTGCGAGAGATTCCATTTGCTAAAAGCAGCCATTGCGAGACAAAGGCGAGAAAGTGAGAAGGAAGAGAAGTTTGGAATTTAGTGTGACAACATGCCGTCCAGTGGCACAAGCAATACCGAGCATGGCCAAAAGATGGCGCCATCCTTCAGAGGCATGCACGAGCACAGACAAGGAAATGGTGAAGCGGATAAAGATATTGTCTTTTCTGCCAAGCAGATCACAACCGTACCCTCGTATTTTTACATTTGCACGGGGTCTCTGCTGGGTACAGCACACAACATCAAATGTAAAGTGACCTAGCTGGAGCGACTCGCGCTCAGTTATGGTCTTGGGTTTTTACAGTTACGTAAAACAATTGGAAAACTGAACCTCAGGGCTTTAGGTGCCAAGAAAGACTTTCCTCTGTTATTAACAGCCCAGCAGAGCAGATCACCATATCAAACACAAGAATAGGAGGTGCTGTTGTGAAGCACGGTTATAGCTTTTGAAACCGGCTTTCAGCTCAAGATTAGGAGCAGATAGATAGAAATGAGAAGTGTGTCACTCACAGAGCTATCACAGAACAATCGAAATGCAGAAAATATAAGAGACACATTGAAATGGAATCTGAAACACATTTTGGTTATCTAATCTAATCTGAAAACCTAATCAAACCACAGGAGCGAACGGATGGTAACATCAATCAGTGGATGACGCGGTCACACCAAAATAGTCAGCGTTTCACTTTCAAAGTAATATCCCAGCTAACAGGGAATGTTCCCAAAACGTTGGCTGTCTTTCTCTAAAAGTTCTCTCAAAAGTTATTCTAAACGATTCTTGAAATAACATTAATAGAATGTTTGTTAAATGCCGTATAACATATGGATCAGAAACATCATTCTAGAAGTCAGTGGAACGCTTTAAAAACATTACCGAATGAAAAACATTTGAATAACGTTCTTATAGCCAGGCAATAACATTAACACAATGTCTAAAAAATGAATGTTTTACAAGTTACTAGAACTTTCAAAATAACATTATTAACATGTTTGTTACTAATTAAAATGTTAGGGAAACGTTCTTACAACCTCAAATCATGAGCTGGGATCAGTGTAGAACTGTACAATGTAGTATTTAGGGTTTTAGTGTCAGTTTAAGCTCCTGTCTGCAGGATGTTATACTGTGACAGCGTCGTACCTTCTCCTCTGTTTCGGCAGGCTGGTATGTAATAACTCCATCTCCAGCACATTTGGGGAAGTTTGCCTTGCAGTTGCGTAGCCACTAAACAATTAAGAACATGAGTGAGATCTTGTTTCTGTACCACATTAAGACTTAAAATAATGTGACGTTATTCTCAATGATTAAAAATAATGTTTTCATTAACGCTTCAGTAAAATAAACCTCAGAAACATACCGATTTGACTGCCTCCTTTTTGTTATTGTAGGTCTCCAGGTATTCCTGCAGCTCTAACACACTGAATTTCATCTTTTCCAGGAGCCCATAAGACACAATCTGAAAGCCATTCAATCATTAAGAGAGACATTTTGTATTAAGTGTATCAGAACAACTGGCTGAGAGTTAGCGTATCACACACGTTCAAATACCGAACTCACAGTGTCTGCGTCCACAAACAGTGTGGGACATTGGGAGCATGATGTCAGCATCTGTGAGGACTTCACAAACTTCGCTCCGATTCCACGAAGGCCATCGCCAAGGTAACCGGCAGCATCACATGTCAAGGTGCAGAATCTGGTTTGTATACTCTAGAGGTCAGAAACCAAAATATCCTGACTTATCTGTCCGAGCACACCAGAATACTAACTAAAATATAATCACAGACACAGAAAAGCTACTGAAGCTACTAGCAGTGTGGGCCACTGTTGTTTGGCTACCAACGTACTTCAGAATATCTTCTTTTGTGCTCCTCAGAAGCAAGAAAGTCATACAGGTTTGGAATGACATCAGGGCGAGTAAATGATGAAAGAACTTTCATTTTTGGGTGAACTGTCCCTTTAATTAATAAACTGACATCAAAAGTGCAGCTACTTGGTGAGTTTAAAATGTCCTACCTAATTTCTTCATTAAAAAGTATCCGATTTATTTTGGTAGTGTTAAATTCTTCATTGTGACAGTTGAGGTTCTCTAAGGGAACAGCAGCAGAGCAATCTTGTGATTGATTCCTTCAGGTTCTTCTGTGTTACCTGGAAGAGCGAGGAGAAGACCTGGAAGGTGTAGACAGCACAGGACCCATCTGTGTCTGCCACCAGCTGGTTGAGGTGACTGCGCCAGGCCTCCTCAGCATCATCACAAACCGTCGGCTGGAAAGCAGCCAAGATGGCGGAGAAAAAGGGAGACGGAGGAGGCGAGGAACGAGACTCCAGCGACAGCTCCTCCTTCTCCTCATCTGACTGTGCCACAGCGTCGTGCTGCTCTCCAAACCCACTGGAGGAAATGAGAGACAGAATGATGTGGTGAGGAGAAAGGTTTGTGAGAACTGCCTCAAACATTATAAGACCCAGCTAAGAATTTTAGGTTGTAAATTAGGTTGTAAACATTAGGGAACGTTTCCCTAATGTTTCCATAAAGTTACAAAAACACTAAAAATGTTATTATAAGAACCACTGTTTAAAACGCTGTATTAACATTATTGCTTGGTTATAATAACATTCTTCAAACGTTAATTCTGTAACGTTTTTAAAAAGCTAAAAATGTTCCACTAACATAACTGCAAGAATGTTTTGCTAACTTTGGGAAAGCGTTTACAAAGCGCTAGCCAATGCTCTGTTCCCTGTTAGCTGGGTTTTCCAGATTTGTCTACTATAGCTTAAAATAAAACAGAATTGTTTGTGGAGAGTTTAAAACCATATAACAGTCAGCAAATATGCTACAGTAAGCACCTGGGTACACAGCTGATCTCACTGTTCATAAAGCCAGTCTCCTCCCTTAGGGGCGTGTCCACTGTTATGATGTCAGAGGAAGTGACGCTGGACGGCAGCTCGTAAATGCAGAGCGAGATGTCGTTCTCGTTGACGCTTGCCTCGTCTTCATCAGCTGAATCTTCAGCCTAGTTTGTGACAGGAAGAACAGAGAGTTTCACCACTAATTCAAACACACGACATATCAGTCATACAGTGGAAACGAACAATAGAAATGTGAAATGTTATTCCTAAATGATTCGATGATGTGGCTGACAGTCAGTGTGATGGTAAAAGTCTTTGGCAAAGCTGATTCAGTGGCCGACGTTTAGCTACTCGGCTAACAATTTTTGGTTGAAAATGTTAACAAAACGTTACAAAAATATGAACAATGTTGTTTTGCAAGTTCTAGGAACAATCATAACATCCAGTCTTTTAGACATTGTATTAACATTACTGCGTGTTTATAAGTTATACGTTATTCAAACGTATTTAAAAGTTCCATTAACAACTTAATGGAATAATGTTTTTGATATGTCTGTAATGTTTTTAAACATTATGTTTTTATATATAACGTTCCTTGTGAGCTGGGTATTTTGAGATGATCCGTACTGGCTGATAATTGGCTGATCATTTTGCTCTCCTGGCTCTGTCTAGATGTATCTTCAGGTATCTTCTTTTTTGTGATTTTTAGTATTATGTATAATTCAGCCTACTGTACACACCTACTGTAAATACTGTATACATCGTATCATTTACTTAAAAAAATTCGATCAATGCAAAATGACCGTGTCAGAACCATTACAGGGAAAACAAACAGCTGTATAAAAGTTTACAACGAAGCCACTGACCTTTCAAGACTAAAACTCTCCGTGCTGAAAATCAATTTTGAGCTTTTTTGGTTTTAAATTTTTGAAGTTTGTGTCAAATTCAGAAATGAGACCCTTGTAAAAAAACAGGTGACCAAAAAGTGATCGATCGGGTCTCGTATGTTTCCGGCCACAGGCAATGGGTACACTCTCTTGATCTGCACCCTTAGCGTTTAGTATGTGAGCAATTTTACAGCCCTGCCCCCCTCAGAGAAGCTGTACACATTGCCTCAGTGGCTTCTCTTTGAGACTGTGGTAGGCAGGGGTGGGTCTCAAAGACCAAAGCAGAGCAATGGTTTGCAGATTGAAACGGGGAGCTTTTAACAAGCAAGAATAACTTGCCATGACATGCAGCTTTGCAAATTAATCTAATGCCATCTTTCCTAAAATAGCCTACAACAGCAAAACAGTATCAGCCAACTACTAGCTAAATTTGATCAATGCTATGAGCACAGGCGGACAGATAAACAAGCACAGAAAGAGATTATTCGTTTTCAGCCATGTTAGTGGAAAAACTCCAGAACGGATGCGCGGTTTGAGTAAGAGTGAGCCTGCCCCCAAAGATCAGCCGTTCTGAAACTCTTATTCACCCGATGGTTCGAGCCCTCGGGTAGCGAGATCTCAAAGCTGGGTGTTGGGGTGGAAAGAGGGATTGGGTCAGCTTGACTGTTGTCAAAGAAGACAGGCGGATAGTCCATTGGGTTTAATTCCTCAGTGGGAGACAGGCTGACCGTCTGAAACAACACACAGAAAGTTTACAACGTTTTTCATGGATATGACAACTGGAATGTTTGTTGAGGAACATGAGCGGTATTCTGTGGCTATCTGGTTAACTTTTTAGTTAAGTTGTTTAGTTAAGCTTACAGTATAAATGTATATCATATCAATTGAAAGACAAACACGTTTTTTTCATTTACTTCTGTAATAAAACAATTGTTAACTATTAATACTAATATAAACTAATAACATTGCAGTTTTTTACAATACAACCAAAACCACTGGTCAGAAGTGTTAATTAAAAAGACAACTTTAAACTATTCAGTGTACAATAACCAAACTGAAGATTACTAGCTGTGAAGCAGAGAGGATCTGGCTGGCGGTGAGGGGCTCCTCCTCTGACGATTCGTCAGAATCATCATGGGTGATGGGACACAGGCTCGGTGAACTTCCTGACAGTTGGCTGTCCTCCTCCATAGGCTGAGGCTCAGTCCGATCCAGACTGTCAATGGAACGCCTCCGCGCACCCCAGTTAAAGCTGTCAACCGTTTCACCCTAT
>JAZGTI010011446.1:0-16626 GCA_036877585.1 Botia kubotai
CATCTCAAAGCAGAACATCAGTCAGAGGTGGAGGAGCTTCACACCCAGCATCAGGAACAGGTTTGGATCTTCTGGCTGAGGAACATGAGAAACCACCATGAACATGCAGTTTGTTTGTTAATTGTCGGAGAACGTTCCTCTGAACTGTTTGTTTGTGTGTCTGTTTACTTTGTGTGTGTGTGTAGATCGAGGAGTTGATGGCCAACCATGAGGCCGCCCTGGATGACCTGAAGTCCATGCACAACATCACCATGGCAACACTGCAAGAAGAGCATGCCAGGACAATGAGAGGTAAGAAGTAAATATGTTGCATCACCACTAACCAGCAGGTAGAGGTGTGAAGATATACACTTTATTTATTTAATCTTTCATAGATTTAAGAAAAGCCCACGAGCAGCAGAAAGCCAGTCTAGAAGAAGATTTTGAGAAGCTGCGTCTCTCCCTTCAGGTGATCTGAGATCTTTCTGATGTTTTTTGTTGTGTTTTATGATTATCAAAGAACAAAATCTGTTTCTCTGTAAGTACTGTAACTGTGAATGAGATGTTCTGAGATGTTGAACTTCAATCCATGCGGCTTTAAGAGTAAACACACTGGTTCTCTCAGGACCAGGTGGACACGCTGACATTCCAGAACCGAACCCTGAAGGACAAAGCCAAGCGTTTTGAAGAGGCCCTGAGGAAAAGCACTGATGAGCAGATCGTGGTACCTCTCTCCAGAACACACACACGGTCATGTGTGGGGACATAACATATAAGACACACTGACGTTTATGCTGTATACTTTGCAGGACGCCCTTGCCCCATATCAGCATATTGAGGAAGACCTAAAGAGCCTGAAGGAAGTTCTGGAGATGAAGAACCAGCAAATTCATGACCAGGAGAAGAAGATCTGCCAGCTGGAGAAAGTGGTAATCAAAAACTTCAATCAAAAACTTAATGGTCCATATTTATATCCATATATTTTGTTCTACTGTGTGAAATGGTTGTCAATTTTACTGTGATACTGTTTCCATTTTTAAAATGTCTTTCGTTTGTATAAGAATTTAATGTGGTGCTCTGTCTTCACTTGATCTTTTGAGCAGGCTCAGAAGAACCTGTTCCTGGAGGAGCGGGTCCAGGTCCTTCAACAGCAGAATGAAGACCTGTTGGCCCGCATCAATCGACACCTCACAGTGTCCAGGTAACACCCCGACCCAATCGAATACATCATCAAAGACAACAACACACTGATTTGTGTTTTCTTTTCACCATGAGAATATTGTCTGGTCCACATTTGCTGCTTTTTCTGATCTCTTACACGAGGGTTTTTCTGAGTGACATGTAAAGCAACCAGCCAGCAGTAACAATTTTTGAAAGATAATCTGAAGGAAACTCTGAAACAAACTCGACTTACTTGTCTGTTACTGCTGATTCAAGAAGCTTGTACACACAGGAACGTGGTTACTCAGAATGAAACCGGTGATCTCTTGCTGTTTTTTCGAGTACAGTATGTATTTATGAACAGTCTGTGGGCGTCCGTCTGATGCGTTTGACACGGCGTTCTTATCGTTTAACTGTCGACGTTTCATCCTGTCTCTGTAGACAACTGTCTGAGGAGAATGCAAATCTTCAGGAGTATGTGGAGAAGGAGACCACAGAGAAGAAACGTCTGAGTCGCAACAATGAGGAGCTGATGTGGCTCCTCCAGACGAGTCCTCACCTGTCGCCCTCCTCCTCTCCTGTTCACAAAGCCTTCTTCCCAGGCCCTGATATCCCCCCCTACCCTTATTCTCCAGGTCCTGCTACGCCCACACACTCTTATTCTCCCGGCCCGTGTACCCCTGCTCACAGGGTGGGATCTCCTGGACCAGCTCTCCGAGGTTCTCCAGCTGCACGCTCGTCTCCTGCTCGAGTCCCCAACGCCAACACTTTACCCAGATGAGCCGTCCTACTGAATCAAAGCTGCTTCTTATTTCCTGTCGTTTGTAGTCTTTCTATGATTGCTTTGTGGACTACAGTGCTTCGTTTGATGCTCCGTCTGTCTACTTTTGATAAGAGAGACCGTTTATGTTCATATATTATTTATACGGAGTCTGGCGACTCCAACCGCAAGACAGATATTCTCTGTTACTTCCGTATTTGGCTTCCAGTCGCCAAAACTAATTTCTTAAGTGTGAGTTAGTAGGATCGCTGATGATGGTGTTACAGGATGTGTGGAAGTAGGGGCAGGGCTGCTGTTTCATGTGTGTATACAGAAGTAGCTGGGCTTTAGATGTGACTGCTATAACACACTGTTGGACTCCAACACAAATGTCTGTAGGTTCTCCTGAGAGCTGCATGAGAACTGTACACAACAGAAAGCACTTTAGGTTTCTGCTCTACCTTCTTCCTACAGATTAATGCACCAGCATTTTGTTTTTGCAGTCTGCTTTATTTGATTTTATGGTTCTCCGAGTGTTCCTGCAGAACTTACCCTAACCCCGCAGTATTTCAGAATGTTTCAGATTAGTATGTTCACGCTGTATAAACGAGCCGCAGTGACCACCACAGGTCCACTGGCTTACAATATGAAAACCAGCTCTTGAAGCTGGAGTTTCTTCTTACCCAGAACTGTTTGTTGGACACGGTTCTGATACAGCCATGATGATTCACTTCTCAAGCACAGATTCATTGTAGAAACGTTTTCTGCATCTAGAAGATCTTCAGCATTGAGCCTTTTTTAAACTCAAGCCACTGAAGGTTTTCTACTGACAGAAGCAGGAGCTCTCACCTGATGCCACTAATAAACTGAAACAGAGATTCAGGAAATGTAAACGTACCGACTCCAGGAAATGTTGTACATTGTGTGATTTGTATGAATTATTTATTACAATGGACACTTTTAATGTGCATGTGATGTCAAGTCTTCCATTCATCATGTGAAATCCAGGATAGTTATCATGTTCATGTAGATGCTCGAACGTGTGAGGAGAATATTTAACCCATACAGACAGACAAGAGTTTCCCCACAAACACACCTCATCTCACACCTGTAAGAGATCCTGCCAGCTGTGTCGCAGGTATGTGGATGATACACACACACACACATATATATATATATATGAAATGTGTACTAAAAGAACAGTTAATAAAATAGAACAGTTAATGTACATTTGAAGCTTTATAGTACTGCTGGTTAACCCGTGTATTACCTCCTACAGTGTAGCAAAACCTAGAGAGAGGAACTAGCCAGGAATGTGAGTGTCTCTTTAAATAACATGTGAATATAAGTTCAGGGAAAATCTTTCATATTGTCACAGAGGCAGATTTCATTTCCTCAGTACAAGAATATCAAGACGTGTGTATAAAGATAAGATTTCCAATGTGAAGTGGGTTTTGATATGTCAAATATTGGATTTGAAAATTAAATTTGTTTTTTGTTTGCGTTCATTTTTACAATTGAAACGTCTTTCAACGCTCAACCTTCTAAACTTTTGATACAAACATCTTCACTGAGAAATTTTGTAAACTCGTTACTTTTTCTATAATAATATCAGTTGGTGCTTGTACAGGGTGTACGTACAAAAAAATCTGCTATTCAAGACCAGCTATCTACAAAACAAGTGCTGTTTACAGTCCACACACGAGATGTACAGAGTTATTTATTATTACTGTGTTTTCTTACTTATGTTCTGAATTTCATTTTGAAGGACATTCAAACTCTGTAGCTTTAGTTCAGTTTTTTATTTATTCCGTCACTGTGACACAAATAGTTTATCTGTGTTTATCAGCTCTCCATTTTTGCTACTCTGTCACAGAAAAGTTTTCTGGGTGTTTTGAGCACAAAAGTATTATTTAAGAATACTCCTGCACCGTACATTTTTTTTATCTTTTCAAACAACAGATCAGAATTCATGATTTTGAACATTTAAAAGACGCTCGTTAATCTTCAGCTGTTTTTGAGGGACGTGCCTTTATTTACTGTGCAAAGTAGCAAAAACAGTTACTGCATCACTGATTCGACAAACAGTTAACATGCTTCTGATATCTGGATTTTTAAATTAAATCCTGACAGCTCACTGGCTTCTGCTTTCATGTATTGCTCCTTTGACAACCATCCCTATGGAAATAAACTACAATTAACCTGTTAGTTAATCAGGTTGTGGCATTGCACTGACCTTTTTGTCCTGTGGACATGTTAACTACTGAATGTTAACTTATCCCTGAACACTAACTAACACAATGTAACAAAGTTACTTATTGAACTGATTGAAATGTGTCTGTTTACTAACAGTTGACTCTTGTTGTTTTTTTGACTGAGTTTACAGTCATTTACAGTAAGACAGTATTTATTGTGTTGTAAATGCACAGTTATCGATGCATGTTTGTTTCGGCAGCTCATTTTACTGCGGTGTGTTTTCAAACTTGTGATGGTTCATGTTGTAACTGTAGCATAGAGAATATAATACTAAGGAATGGAAATAATTTATATAACGCATTTGTATTCACTGTGAGGAGTTGGGGGTGAATATTAAAATATTTCAAAAGAAATGATTGTTTTTGGTTTGTGTACATGATCTGTGGGGTTTCTGATCGGCGCGTTGGTGCCCTCTGGCGGAGAACTACAGCACCGCAACCTGAATGAGGCTCAGATAATGTACCTCAATAAATGTTGCTTCGTGTTATTTAATATTTGAAGAGCAACGTATGAAAGACTGCTTCTATTTCAGGCAGATTTTCAATTCATTCATTCTCATGTTGCATTTGGCATATAATATCACTTATGGAAAATCATCGACAGTGTGGAAATAATGTGTCTTGCGAGCGTCTGCGCTCATTTGTCTCTCATGAAGTGGCTTATGACGTCCATGGGCAGCGGGAAGATGATGGTGGAGTTCTTCTCGGCCGCGATGGTGTTGAGAGTCTGCAGGTATCTCAGCTGCAGGGCGGACGGAGACTCGGCGATGACCAGCGACGCTTCCTTCAGCGCCCTGGATGCGTTCATCTCTCCCTCCGCCGCGATGACCTGCGACATCAGCCATGACATGTATTAGCGACATGTGAGGAGATCAGACGTGCACATGCGGGTGTCTGATGTTCACCTTTGCTCTGGCCTCGCGGGCCGCTTCTGCCTCTGCTGCCATCGCTCGCTGCAGCTGCTGGGGCAGTTTCACGTCTTTGATCTCCACCCGCTCCACCTTAATACCCCACGAGTCTGTGGCCTCGTCTAGAGTCGACTGCCAGAACACACCAGAGGAATTATGGGATACATTATGGTCACTTACTGTACTATATATATACAGTACACCCCCTGTACCTTTGACTGGTCTACCCAGCTGACAGTTTCAGGTTATAGGAACGTTTCATAACAAAAACGTTGAAAATGTTTTTTGAACGTTTTTGTTACGTTCAGTTTTAAGCATCATAATAACGTTGTTATTTGGTTATAAGAACGCTATTATTCAAACTTTTTTAAACCTTAAAAAAGTGTTTTTAAACATTTAAACAACTTAGGAGCAATGTTTATGATACATTTGATGTATAAGGTTAGAAAACCGTTCTACTAACATTACTGGAAGAACATTTTGGGAACTTTGAGGAAACTTTGAGAGAATGCTATTCAATGTTCTGAGAGCGTCCCCTGTCAGCTGGGTAAGAACCTACAGCTCTACATACTGACCTGCATGCTGTGCGAGATGCCTTCACGATCAGATAGCACCTCAGACAGGTTCTTGGTGCCCAGTACGTTCCTCAGGGTGGTCTGGGCCAGGAGACGAGTGGAGTAATCAGCGTTGGTAACGTTCGCCACGGACGCGATGGGGTCGCTTACTCTGAAGTACACCACACCGTCCACAGAAATGGTCACTGAGTCTTTGGTCAAGATCTAAACACAGATGAAGAGACATGACTGTGTGTGGGATAGTGTATGTTTATATCATTTCACACACTGCAGTATGTGAGTTCTGTGTTTTTACCTCTTGTGGAGGAATGTCAAATGAGATGGTTCTCAAATCAACTTTGATGAAGGAGTCCGTGCACGGAATGATGAAGAAGATTCCTGGATGAAGATCGGATTTTGGAATGATTCGTGGAACCACAAAGGATCTGTTTTATACTGCTAGACTCGTTGTCACCTAACAGGGAATGTTGGCTAACAGTCTTTACAACAATTAAAATGTAGAACTTTGGTATATATGTTGTATATCATATATCAAAAACATAATATTCTTAGGTTGTTAGTGGAATGTTTTAGTGGAATGTTACAGAATTAAAAAAGGTTTTAATAACGTTCTTATAACCAAGCAGTAACATTAATTCAATGTCTAGAAAACAGGACATTTTGAACGTTCCTAGAGCATGATAAATGACATTAACGATTTTGTTACTTAATGGAAACGTTAGGGGAATGTTAGCGAACATTTGTCACGAACAGAAAAATACTGTGAGAAAGTTTGAGCGGTTATATTTACAAAGCAGTTCAATACCGAGGCCAAAAACTGGGTTTGAAAAAGCTGACGTTTCACTCTCTGATCTAAGACCTGAGACAACTAAATGTATATGTTAGTTATTAAACGTTCCAGTTTACCCGGTCCTTTTGCTTTTCTGGCTGTTATCCTTCCCAGTCTAAATATGACAGCACGTTCATACTCGTTCACAATCTATAAAACAAAACGCATAAGGTCTGTAAATCATTACCACCCCTTTTAAAGACTTGTTAAATCTGTTTGATTATGTTTGCTGAACGCTGTTGTCTGATGTCCTGTTGTACTTCATACTTTGATGCTTATGAAAATGCTGATTGGAAATAATAAAATGGAGAAAATCGCTGAGATCACCACCAGAATCCAACCACAGCAGCCCAAACCTGGCTTACTGTCACCTGAAATCAACAGCAAAAGACACGACTCACATCAGCAGGACTGGAATGACATGAGGGTGAGTAAATGATGAAAGAGTTTTCATTGTTGGATGATCTATCACTTTAAGATTTACAGTGTGGTTCAGTGTCATCATCACTTAGTCATAAATTGTACTGAAAGATCATCAAAGCCCTTTTACATTCTGGTAATCTATATGCCAATCAATAATCAATGTTCTCCATAATTAGATTGAGCAGTACATTTTAAGAGCATTTATTAATCTTTGTTTATGCTAATTAATGCAAATCTAATTGTTTATTGCTTATTTATTTTACTTCATTGTACAATAACTAATATTAACAGATCCGACATTTGATTTAAACATTTTAAGAGATGTTTAAAATCAAATGTTTACGATTAATAAATGTTGTAGAAAAGTTGTATTATTGTTTGTTAATGGTTAACTAAAGTAGTTAACTAATGTTAACAAGGGGAACCTTTAGCTGTGACAGACACGCCCTGTACATCAACAACTGTCTGTAGATCAATGACACGCGTTAAAATCATT
Source organism: Botia kubotai (assembly GCA_036877585.1). Lineage (NCBI taxonomy): Eukaryota > Metazoa > Chordata > Actinopteri > Cypriniformes > Botiidae > Botia > Botia kubotai. Next base: position 7,387 of record JAZGTI010011446.1, read on the forward strand.
TAGATGAAGTCTAACTTACTGTCTCTGTTGTATAGTTTTGTTTCACTGTAACAGGCCATTAGTACAGAACAGTAAAAGCCATTAAACACTTACGTCATAGTTCTGACGTTTATATAAACAAGTTCTGCCACTACTAAACATATACCAACAGTCATGTAACCTGATATACAGTACATACAGTAGACATATTATCTCTCTTTCCTTTGACAGGTACATCGCAGTGATTACTCACTACGTTAAAGAAGCCTGTTTCCATGGCGTCAAGTCAGTAAGTCAGTTCAGAAGGAGAAAACTTACTGATTAGATCTTGTTTGCTCGAAGCAGCTCGTTCCATCTGGCTCTCCATTTCCATCAGTTGTGCTTCAACACGGTGTGTTTGGAAGATTCACTGCTGCTCTAACTGTGATTTATTTGTACTTGTAAAGATTTCTGTGAGGGGTGTGGCCTTATCTGCAACACCATTAGAAGATCATTTACAGACACTGATGGTCTTATGACACAAGCATCATATCTAGCTCTGAGTCACGTTTCAGACACGTATGATTGTTGTGATTTCTCTAATAGACATTCTAGACGTTTATATATATATATATATAAATATAGGACTATGTACTTTATTGTTCAGTTATAAAGTCAGCGTAGCGACATAAACATGTCCTGACACAAACATGACTTTTGATACTTTTCTCTCAGGTGATTTACAATGTATTCAAACCATAAGTTAATGAGTTAAACATTCCCAGGAAATCTGACCCATGACCTTGGTGTTTGCGAGCACTATTATCTACCGGAACTATCGGAAAACTTTATTGTTGTGACTATTTCATTTGTAACGTTCCAATTTTATGGCACAGCATAAATATCTAAAATGGATTTTTAAWTAAACTCTAGGGTTACTTTGTTTTATAGGGCTAAAAAAGCTCTTAATTTGGAACACGTATATTAATAATGGATTATTTGTAATGTACTTATCATTGGGAGGAATTTGTTTACAGCTTATGTGAGAAGTTGTATCTCATACAATCACATCGACAGTGTCAAATGGAAGCCAGAAGCAACGCTCAGTCGAATTACTGACGTGGTGATGAGTAACACAGGTGAGTACAGCTTTCCACAACTTATCATTCATCTTTTATGTGTTTATGACACGCTGCTTCTGTGACCAGAAATAGAAAAGCAGGAAAAACAGAGCTATGCTACATTTCAGATCTTCAATTCCAGAACATAAGATTGGCAAACAATTCACTATTAACTTTGTAGTGATCAGGTCCAGACTTATCGACAGGAACTACAGCTGTTCTGTGTGTGCTTGTGTTCTGTGTTATGCAGAAGTAAATGAGGAGCGAGAACAGACGCTGCTGAAGAAAAGAGCTTTTATTTTATTATACTGTTAGAACATACAAGCCTAACCTACAGTTTTATAGTTTTATAATATATAAGAGTGGAGACAGTGTTTAACAGTCTACACTGTTTACATGCAGACTGTACAGAACTAAACATGACATCAGCAAAACTGAACAGCCGTTTAAAATCTGTAACCAAAGTTACTCAGTAATGAAACAACTGTTACAAAGAAGTTTGTATGGTTAAAAAAAGCCGACAAAAACAAAACAACAGCTACAGTACAAAGAGCAAACACAGTTTTACCCGCTTTCAAAGGGAATTTACAGGTACAGAATCTGACAGTGGGTTAGTTAACCCACCAGAGTCATAACAGAAGGAAAAAACTGTAAAGTAAAATTTAGACACCCACAATATTCACAGTTAATCTACTGGTGTATAGTAAAAATTCATCATTAATAAAAGACAGTATTCTTTTTTCCAACATAACTATGCGATTCAAATAGAGTTAAGCCCTAATTACTTCTACAAACAAAAAATACTAAAGATAAGTTTTCATCTCATTAACGTTCGACATTTCATGCTGCTTAGCTCTGACAGAACGATCTTTACTGACGTTCTGTTCAGAGCAAAAGCACAAGGCTGTTTTGATTTGACTATATGAACTGATGCAGTCATGCAGTTCTGAATTTTACCCACAATAGTTCTGAAAAAAACTTTTTCTATCTGAAACCTCTAAATTTAGAGCGTCATTCACACTGCTGGTCTTTGTTTAATCTCCTCACACATCATTAGCTCGCTCACACACACACACACACACACACACACAACATGTTATTTATTATGTTTTATTTCTGATAGGTGGTTACTGCCAGCCCAGAGATGGATGCAGGCCGGACTGCAGTGGGAAACCTGAGCCAGTGGGGGCCGGGTAGCTGGTGAATGCGTTGGGCTGCGGAGGGAAGCTGTCCAGTGATGTCGAGTGAGCCTGTCACCACAAACCACAGAGATGACGGACAGATTGATTGTAGGTAAAATGTAAACAAACATTAACACTGATTGCATAAACAAATGACGAAAACAAGCTGCAAGTGCCAAAAAATATTTTGAATGATTTACAGTCTTCCTGTCATTTATGTATATTTGTCCCCTTTTGTAGCATCTACATGGAAACCTCCAGGCTGCAGTGTGTAATGCGAGTACCTGCAGAAGCGCAGACTGCATGGCAGAGTTGTGTAGGCCAGACAGCGCTGCAGGAGACGCTGCAGTAGAGAAACTGGGCATGCCTGGAGGGAAAGGCAGCAGGCCTGGGAAAGCTCCACCGCCGGGGGCCTGGAGACTGCCTGTTAGCCTGGGTATCATACAATCCAAGAACAAAACACGGTGAGGTACATTTGGAGTTCCACTCAGCATCATATGGTGACTGAAGGATTCCTGTTAGTTAGTTTTACATTTCATAGCATTCACATGAACTAAAACCTAAATCCTGAAAGTGCTGACATGTAACATGCTCACTACAACATCACTGCTTGACAGCCATAAATCACATGTGCTGCGTGTTGATGAAAGTCAAACATACAAGTGGGCATAATTGTGATCACAAAGAATTGTGGTGCATCTAAAGATATTTTGTCCCCTCACCTCTATTAAACAATACTGTCTAATCCCTCAACACATTAAAGAAAAACGTACCCAGCCTGGTCAACTAGAGCGGGGTTGAAATTAGAGCTGAATGCAGAGGCGAATCCAGGAAGCACGGGAGAGGACGAGGGCACTCCTGCCGCCGCGGCCGCAGCAACTGCAGCAGCCTGGAGAGGTGCGACGGTGGCGACTGAGGATGAGACTCCGGGAAGCCCCATTAAAGAGGACAGGACTGGACTGCCCGCTGCAGGAGGCCCTGAGCCTCCAAAACCTGGGAAGCCAGGGTTCGGACCGGGTGCAAGACCCGGAAACACAGAAGGAGAAGTGGTCAACCCGAGGCCAAAGGGAGAGGGAGCACTAGAGTGAGTCAGGCCTGAATACACAGAGGAGGCAGGAGGGGTAGAAGTAGAACTGTTTCCAGACTGGGAGCTGAGAGTTGAGGTGAGACCATGGAGCCCGGAGGGGTGAGGTGAGACAGAGCCATGTGGCACGCCCACAGGGCGGGTGAGAACGCCCGAATTAGGCATTACCAGAGAGCTAAGAGAAGGTGTGCCAGACCGCGAGGGTCCCTTAAAAGCCGAAGGAACAGGGCTGTTACTTCCACTGCCCCCGCTGTGCCGTGCCATGGCACTGGCATGCTGTTCGCTGAAGAACACCCCAGCGGGACTATTCACAGCTGACTGGTTGGAGGGTTTAGGGCTGGGAGCAGCAGGGACTGCTGGTAAACCGCTTACACTCTGCATGATGGGCGTAGAGCGGCCAGGAGTGTGAGAGGACATCCCTGAGGGTGTGTAGCTGCGGATTACTGAATGTGGCTGGGTGGAGGGAGCCCCAGAGTACAAATGGGCTGATTGGGATTCTAAGGAGGTTGGGTAACCCTTCTTCAAAGGTACACCCATAGCAGCTCCATGATGGGCCAAAGGGTCACCAGTCACCCTGGGAGTAGGTGTGGGCCCACTGGAAGGTGTTTCAGAGCGGGGCGTACCGTAAACAGGAGAGGGTGGGAAGTTTGCACTTGGCCCGGGTGTACCACAGGGTGTTCCAGATGGGGTTTTGATGACAGAAGGGGTGTTTCTACCAGATGGGGGCATGCCAGGGAACGGGGAGGAAATAGGCGTGTTGTGACCACTTGAGTTTGAGGCCACATGAGGAGAACCAGCTGGGACAGGAGGCCCTTTAATGACTGAGGGTGATGGGGCAGAGGCAGGGGATGGAGTTACAGGGTTCTGGGAGGGGACCATGCCAGGGAACACTGGAGTGATTGGTGTGGTAGGCTGGGGCTGCGTGGGGCCAGGAGTTGAAGGAGTGGAGCTACGAGCAGAGTAGTTGGAGACTGGATTTTGTTGACTGGCAGGCCGGCTGTAACCTGAAATTGACAACAAACAGCACAGTGAAATATTAAGAGAGAGAAATCGGTAAACAAAAGATGACACACATCATGCATTCAAGTTCATTAGTGTTGCATTAGAAGACGTGTTAGAGGAAAGCAAAACGCCTCAGGAAACCCCCACACTGTAGATGAGCCATTGAAGGCACACTGCATAGCAAGCACTGCTTCTCTAAACACTGGCCTCAAAACCCCATGAAGATGCATTAGACTACAATTCTGCTCTAACATGGTCACAGATCAGCAAAGAACCGTTTGGAGAGAGTTTCAAGCATGATGAATAACTGCTTGTTATTGGTGCAGCAGGCAGATTTAAACATGCTGTGGTGAGGCAGCGTCTACAGACAGCATTTATCATCGCAGCTGGCAAAGGCAGCACGCAACGCTAGCAACAGCACGTTGTACCTGCCGAACTGGGAGGAGCTCGGTAGGGTGGGGGTGGTACACTGGCGGTGATGACCCCGCCCACTGACACCAGACCTGCGTTGTTGTACGCACCTGAGCGGCACCCGGAGAAAAAGGTGAGAACATTCTATAAGGTCGGATAAGAACATCCAGCCTCCTGCAGACTCATTATGAGAGCGCACTCCAGGTTAAATACATCAAAGCTCTTCCTGTCATATGTTTAAAACAAGCAATCGCAGCGTGAGGAAGCTTCACACTACAGAAGCCCTCATCTGTCTGTCGCTTATACAATAATGAACAGCATTTGCCTCTGAAGAAACGGGGTCTTACTTGGAGCGATTGTCGCGTGAGGTCGGCAGGGTGGGATTGGGTACGGCACAGGTCTGTGTGGATTGTACGTTGATGGTGACTGATAAAAAAAAACAAAGATGATTGTCCACTATTCAAGAAAACCTATAAGCTTGTATTGCCATTAAACTCTTCATAAGCATCCAAAACACAAATGCGCTGCCTGTAACGTCTGTCCAGAACACACACCGGTTTGCTTGGTCCGAGAATCCGTGCAGCAATTCCCTTCCCATCCAGGTTTCCGTCCTCTCCGTCTTTTTTGGCAGGAATTCCCTAGAAAGTTCCAACAAACGCAATATTAGGAGCTGCATCGAAACAGACAGACCACAAAGATAAGGTCTGCATTTAAAAGCAGATACATAACATGCGTTACTGTAGTAAGACATTTGGGAAACTTACAGGAAACGTTCCGGTGATCTTGCTCGGTTTGCCTTTGGGATACGGATTCCCAGGAATCATCCCACAGGTCGAAATCATAGCAACTGGAGCTTTACATCCCACTTTACACACCTGAACACCACACAGAACCACATATACAACTGAGACCCTGTTTACACCACACAGAACCACATACACAACTGAGACCCTGTTTACACCTGAACACCACACAGAACCACATACACAACTGAGACCCTGTTTACACCACACAGAACCACATACACAACTGAGACCCTGTTTACACCTGAACACCACACAGAACCACATACGCAACTGAGACCCTGTTTACACCTGAACACCACACAGAACCACATACACAACTGAGACCCTATTTACACCACACAGAACCACATACACAACTGAGACCCTGTTTACACCTGAACACCACACAGAACCACATACACAACTGAGACCCTGTTTACACCTGAACACCACATAGAACCACATACACAACTGAGACCCTGTTTACACCTGAACACCACATTTACTCAACATAATCTGCACTTGGTGTGAATCCACATGAGCGAGAGGGACGAGTCTGACCTGCTCCAGGATCCTCCTCGCACGTTTCTTCTCCGACAGGTGAACACGGAACGCGTCCTCCACAGGACGATAATTCTGTGCATCTGAAATATTTCTGTAGAGAGAACAGAACAGCCATGACTGTATCGTGCATTTACATTAGATGTGTGTATATATTTGCTGATCTGTGTAATTGTCTTACAGAGCTATGAGTTCCAGTACAATGAGTCTGTCCTTGGAGAACGTGAAACAATTGAGGATGTCTGCAACCTTGGTTGTTGTTATTGCAACCATTTTCTGCAGAAAGGAAACGTATTCACAACGTTATTTACTGAACTAAAAGAGCGTGCGAGAACAATTCAAATCAGTGTGATGCAAAACCCTCACGTGCTGCAAAGCTTTGACTGCTTTTATCTGCGGCTCGGCCCATGAGAAGTATTTCAGAATGTCAATCACCTGATGCAGAGAGAGAGGGTTATTGACAAGCATAAATCTGCAGTTTTAAAAACACCATCATGCGAGAAACTCTGTATTATTATTATTATTTTAAGCACCTGCTCACTGGAGAAATAGCCATGGACCTGCTCTATAGCTTTAATTCGCTGATCTGTCAAAACACACTGGAAAACAATCACACAATATGAATGTGGTTTTTTATTCATTACAGACATCACGCAAATGTACGTCGCTCATACAGACCGCCGCTGTTACACCATAGATAAAACATGTAACAAGCTAAAAGACATTTTCACCTTCCTGATTTCGTCCAGGACGATGTCGAAGGATTTTTTGTCCATCTTCTGTGTCGATGCTTTGATCACTGTATGATTATCAAAATGTCCTACAGCATTTCAATGAAAATCATTCATTTACTTGCCGATGCAAACTTCACACACTACCTGTTATTGCGATCCACTGCACTGATTTTTATGTCGGTTTCTGGTGCCTAAAATAATCTTTTAAAAAAGATTATTGCGAGTCTGTGCGGTTCGGGTGTGAAGATGCTGTCTTGTTTTAGTCGACACTAGCACCACTGACATGAGAACAACAATAGCCCAGTGTTAACTCGACACACTCTTCAAATGCATCATTTCTCGCAAACGTGCACGTCTTTTCTCACGTCGGTGCGATTACTAATGTGTACGATGTGACGGACGGTCATCGTTTTCTCGAGGATTTGGTTTATGTGTATAAATGTTTCGCGTTTTGCTTGCATTTAGCAGAAATGCTAAAGGATGGAGATGGTGTGCGACTTCGTGTGTCAGGACCCCGACATGAAAGTGTCTGTTCGTAAATATGCCTGAAAAAGCGCTCACATTTTACTTGAAAATAAACAATGACTTCACTGGAGCTATAATAAAATATTTATGTATTTAGGCATTTGACTATTCCTTGACAATTAAGCACTTGGTATTTTTTATGCACGGTAAATATTGGTCATGGCTTTCATTAAATTAAGCTATTACGCTCAACAATAATTACTGACGTTTGTGTATATGAATCTATCGAATACATATTTTTAAAAAGTATTGAATGAATTGTCTTATTTTAGACCGGCGCATCGTCAGACACCTAAGCGGAAGTAAACAGCTGGAGCTTCATGTGTCTCATGCTCCAGTTTCTGTTCACTGTTGAATAAAATGGACAGATTTATTTGCACGAATGGACTTCTCGAGATGAACGACACGTTAGTGATCCAGCAAAGAGCAGTGCGGCTTTACGATGAGTAAGACATGGTGTTTTGTTTGTTTATAGTTGATATGGTGACAAGACTGATGGTCATTTACATCAATATATATTTTACATCACATATTTCTGTGTTGCTTTTTTGTTCGATTTTAAGTTATGTATGAATGCCGACGTTATATTTTATATTTAAAGATATACCAAACATGAATGGGCAGGTTTTGTTTATATACCAAGCGCAAATGTTTCATCATTTACGGATCTCCGTGTTGTCGATGACAGGCTAGACTTGATGTGGGAGTCGTGCTTCTGAGTACACATCGCCTGATCTGGAGACCAAAGAAGCATGTAATGATGTTTTCAGTATCTTTCATCCCTCTCAGATATTTAATCACATCTTGATTGATTGATTCATGATGCAGTTGGTGTAAATGGTCATACATCCTGATGCACACAGTACATGCTCGACGCTTTATTGGCGTTTTGTTGTGTAGGAATGCTGTATATTCATACCCGTGTCACAGATGATATTCTTTGAAGAGCAAACAGCAGAGATGGCATTGAGATATTACAACATGTTATATTGATGTGGCTTATCCATTAACCTGTCAGTGTGTGATTCAGTGTGTTATTAAAATGAAACGGTTGCTTTTTAACCCCTGCAGTGCCAAAATTGTCATCCATCTTCATCCAGCCTCAGAAAAGGAGCCGAGCCCCTACCAGCAGAGCAAGAGCAAGTGCTAAATAATAACCACAGATACGTTATTGATGGATGATGCATGCAGATATTATAATGAAGATGCAGTTTTCTATAAGAATCAGTGTGTTTGATTCCGGTACATGTTTAAAACTAGAGACATTATAGAAGTACAGATGGATTTCAGATGAAGGAAGATCAGACAAAAACTGTGCAGAGGAACTCAGGAAAACTTTAAAGCCCAAAATCATCTGACATTAGAAGATTTGACTTCATATTTTCTGTAATAACATGTTTATGTCTTAGCCAGTAAACGTGTCTTCTCTCCTCATGAGAACATACAGTTTCACACTTACATGAGACTCTTGTGTACAAATAATAAAACATTTTTTATCCTTCTGTTTTCTTTGACCTGGTATCTATTTTTCCTGGTATTATAATAAGTATTAAGTATATTTTGACCTGAGACAGACAGTATGCAACCACCGAAAACACCCTAGAAACAGCCTAGCAACCACCTAAAACACATAAGCAACACGTGGTCCATTAATGAAGCTGCTTTCACACAAATGTCACACAATGTACGTCATATTTTGCATAATAGTAAATTCTCTTGCACCAGACCAATTAATTAAGATCTTTAATTAAGACCACGTTTCATAAACATTACATATCTGTGTATCAGTGAATTTTGTTACACATTTTTCGTCCTCACTCTTTCCCTCTCGTTTCACGAGAATAAACTTCAGGAAGTTTGAGTTGGAAACCGCCACGT
>JAZGTI010011447.1:0-16624 GCA_036877585.1 Botia kubotai
TTATTTTGATGTGAGATAAGCAATTGTTGATAAAGAAATTGATAAATAATTCTACTTAAATAATTAAGGTTTCATATAAATATCGAAAATGATGCTGATGTCATTTCCGGCAAGGACTGTTGAAATTTGTTTTATGCGAGATTGGAGCAAGACAGTGTTTTTTCCAGTTAATTTATGTTTTTAAACTTGCTCAAGAAGAAATTACATTACTTTTTATGTTATTCGAGTTGAATATACATTCACACAAGTAGAAGAAGAAACGGAAATCAAAAATTAGATGGATTGCTACAACAGCATGTGCAACAATGACGAGTCATTCTACAGCGTGACATTTCAGCACTTGACCAACGGATAGCGACTCCTAAGTAGCGCTTAAAGCAGGGCTACGTGCAATTGTGTTAAGTGCATTTTTGGGAAACGCACGTGAAACAATAACGAACGTTCGCAAAATGACTCGTAGAAAACGCTCTTAAGCGCTAAGATCAATCGTTATCGGGAAACGCAGCCTAGGCCAGTTCCAACATCCATCCTTTATGCAATTAAAGACTATTGCCACCAGGTGTCCTACAACACCTACATTCGTACAGCTCATTTATATCTGACGACCAAAATTGTTCAGGGCAGACCACAATAATGGCATTTTAGTTTGGGTTTACGAATAGCAATGCTCTGTGACATTATTTTACATAATAAGTCAATCATAAACAAATGTAAAAAAATACTTATTAAAGTTAAATTTAATAGCTACACGTTTGTTAGTGATCTAGGCATACACGCCTGCACAACACAATTGTATAGGCTTAAAATGGCTTAAACTGTTTCATTAACTCTTTGATTAAAATGACCACCAATTAAAAATGGGTAGTATTTTTAATAAGTGTCATTCATGTTTGGTTCATTCATCACATTCCTCACTCCGTGTGCAGTTGTGATTATTTGTGTGCACATGTGTGTATTTTTAATGCAAGCCTGTTACACTGTAGTGTGGTGCGTGTGCAGCGGCAGCGACAGATGGCGGGTTCCTCTTCCCTCGGGAAAGCAATCTCTACGAATGCGGGCGCGTGTCAATCACCCGCTCTCATGTGATGGCTCCTGCCAGTGACGTGCCCACCATATGGCCTGGCATCAGAGCAGGTATGTAACCCTCCCTGCTAGCGATGCCACACCGCCTCTCTGCAGTCCGGGAAAAGGATAACACGTAGCGGATCACAGAGACAACCGCGCCTCTCCTCCAGCCAGAGTGTAAGGAACTAGAAGGCGAAGATGGTGTAGACGCAGGCGCCCTTACCCGTAGAGCACAACAAACGAGGTGAGTTTCTCAGCGCGACAAAATGTAAAACAATTTATTATAATTATTGCAGGAACCTTTGCCACCTATGAAAGCTATATATTGCTTTATGTGTAAACCCCACAAAGACTTTAATAATATGTGATCTTTCTCGTCGATATTTAATTTGTATTTATCGCAGCCTACATTTCAATTAAAGTAATCGAAAAAAATCCGATGTACGCCAAACATCCGATTTCTCCTTAAATGCAGATGTCAGATAAACAATGGCAGCTGTTTTTACACGAATTCGGTTTTTTAAGACATATTTTACTTCACTGTGTTTTGGTAAATTGGGTTTGACATTAAAATGATTAGTAGATTGGGTTCTTTATTGTGCACAATGTGTTGCGCAAGAGCAACGATTTTTGTATTCTGGTAATCAATAAACAATACTAAAAATATAACCGTGTAACAGTAACCTGCATAACATTGTAAAGAAAATTTTTACATAGCAATCATAAATCCTATATCCATCATAAAGTGCTTTTATTACAACGTCACGTTTCAGCGTTAAATCGTTTTGTGCGTTAAATCGTTTGCTTTTTCTTTGCAACAAGTTCAAATTAGATAATGATCTTTAAAAAGTTGTTAACGTTATCAAGTATGACTAACGAAATGGGAATGGAAAGCTGGGCAAGAGGGAAACAGACGTTAGTGCTAAAACCTGGACGTTGACATTTTAGGGACCCCGCCCTCGTCAGAAAATGAGCCAGGAATTGACTATTGTGGTCATGTATGAACCGAAAGCTAGTTCAATAGCCTATTACACTGATTTTAACGTTATACAGCATTTTGTTTAAGTCCAATGTTTTACGCCCTTTGATCGGTTTTGATAAATCTTTGGTTCGGTTCATCATGTTTTTGATGTGCTGGAATGCCACCAGAATTAAGAAGGAGAGGAAAGGGTGGAGGGGTACCCGCTGCTCAAAACGTCCCCTGAGACTCAAAAGGCCCGCGTGCAAAGACCTGCTGCGAAGGGCCAAACAGGACTACAGAAATGGGGGATTGAGGAGTACTGCCGTCTGGCGATGTCTGTCGTTTTCCCTTAATTAATTATATATAATGTTAGAAGTCTCTCAGAAATATGGCAATTAAATGACATTTATTCGTTATTTGTCTAAACATTTATACAAATTTACCAATGCAATTTAAACATCTCTGCACATTGTAAAATCGTTAAATCGAGTATAGAACTCTCAGTATGGCACTATTAAAAAGCTAAAGACTGGTTTTATGCTGGCAGAGCGCATTAATTATAACATTGCAGGGGACGCTGTTGTGGTTAATATATTATTTCAGGCCTGGATTCGACAGCACTGTTTTATTATATTTTAATAAATGTGTTTACTCGTTGTCTGTGTTTCAGTGCCGCAGTCATGTTGACGAGATTATTCAACGAACCTTCACTGCTTCCGGACATGCAGAAGTTCGCAGGCTGGGTGGATGACAGCGGGAGCGAGGACTCCAAAAACAAGGACGAAGAGCAGGAGCGCTGTCGCCTAGGAAACGAGGACTTGGAAGAGGGCGACGTGAAAGGCGGGGGCAGTCGGGCTCAATCGGAAATTGCAGGGGAGGATGATGATGAGGAGGATGTTGATGAAGATGATTGTGGGGATGAGGAGGAAGGAGACAGGCCCAAAAAACGCGGGCCGAAAAAGCGCAAGATGACGCCAGCTAGGTTAGAGCGCTCTAAAGTACGGCGTCAAAAAGCAAATGCAAGAGAGCGCACGCGCATGCACGACTTGAACTCTGCGCTGGACAATCTACGCAAAGTTGTGCCATGCTATTCAAAAACGCAAAAACTCTCTAAAATTGAAACACTAAGATTGGCGAAAAACTACATTTGGGCGCTGTCGGAAATCCTGCGTAACGGTAAAAGACCGGACGTTGTTTCTTACGTACAGACACTGTGCAAAGGCCTCTCCCAACCCACGACTAATCTGGTGGCTGGCTGTCTACAACTCAACTCACGGAATTTTCTAACAGAACAATGTCAAGAGGGAGCACGTTTTCATGTGCCTAACCCCTCATTTTCAATGCACGCATATCCATATCAGTGCTCCCGCCTGTCTGGCGCACAATGTCAATCCGGATCCAATACACACAGCCTCCGAAATCACTCTTTTTGTTCCGCATATGATGCCGTTTACACTGGCGGAGCGTCCCCAGAATACAACAGTCCAGATTACGACGGTCATAACAGTCCTCCGGTGTGTGTAAATGGCAACTTTTCTTTAAGGCAACAGGAGTCACTCTCACCAGACACTGAAAGAGGTTATCATTATTCTATGCATTACACCAGTCTACACAGCTCACGACCCTCTGCTCCTCTTGCCTATGGCCCATCAGGAGCGCGCAGCAGCGGCGCGCACTCCGAAAACTTTCCTCCGTTTCATGATGTACATGTGCACCACGATAGGGCGCCTGCATACGAGGAACTGAATACCTTTTTCCACAATTAACAATTCCACATTTTTCTTCTGATAATGGCTATAGCCTACTGGAAAAGAAAGACAGGGAAAATGACAATTCCACATTCAGCAGTACGGAGGACGGTCTCAATTTCCGTTAAATCTTTTTCCTGAATTCAGGTGTTTGCGAGCTCATAGATTGTTTTACATTATGGTACAGTAATCCTAATTTACAACGGATAAAAATGTATAGAAAAAAAACGGGAGTGCTATTCCTGACAATAAATTAAATGTTTAAACCATTCAATGTATTAACATAAGAAAAAATGAACCAAATTGCCTAACAAGGACTGTTTCCTGATCATATAAATAAAGAAGCATATGGTTCCAGAATTATCTGAGGCTTTGATTTCCAATTGGGAATTGGTCAGACGGGAATTTTAGAATAGTCCAACCAACTCAAGACAAAATAAATTAAGCAAATAACAAAACATTCAAATAAAATGATTGTATATCAACAGGTGAAACAATCCATTTTGTTAATACATTCCACGAGTCCATTTGTTAACATTACTTCACAACCCTAGTTACATGAACAAACAATTACCAATATTTATACAGCATTTATTAATCTCAGTTAATGTTAATTTCAACATTTACTCATAGATTTTTAACATTAAACGTTGTATCTGCTACCATTAGGTAATGCACAATAAGACAACATGAACATCAATAAACAATATTATTTGCATTCATTAACAAAAAGATTAATAAATGATGTAAAATACATATTTTAATTGTTAGTTCATGTTAGCTATACAATAAATTAACGAATGGAATCTTATTGTAGTGTGTTACCAATTTTTACATTTTCAACATTCCAAAATTAAATTTAGGGGTTACACATTATTTTAAACTGTCCTTGTTACAGTGTAATAATACATTTTAGTACTGAGTAATATTAATTAACAAAATACTTACCATAGGGTTAGGGTACTTAATTACAGTTAATGCATAATTAACTGTTAATACAATAGTAGGTACATGTAACATGTGTAACAAAAACACTAAAATAAAGTGTTACCAAATTAGGAGTTAGGAATTAGAAGTCATTTCTTGAAGTAAGCTAAACAACAATGGCCAATGTTAGACATTTTTGATGTCACTGTAAATATCACATCCAGTGTAGTTAAAATCTGATCTCTATGCACCCGTAAATGCACGAATAGCCTTGCTGACTATTGTTTAAGAATTTGGTATCCTACATAAAATAGGCATAAACGACATTGATGTCTTAATTTAACACAGAACTAATTTCGTTTTGTTTTTATTAATTATTTTAATTTAGATGATGATGACATATGAAAGCTATTACTACTACTACTAAAAACAAATGCTAGCTTTGAATAAAAGTATTCCTATTATTATTGTTACACCAAATTTGGTTCTATTCTGGACTGGTAAAATGTTTATGTCATATTTTATACAGAATTAGTAATATACAATTCATTTGTGTTTTAATTTTTACCTCATCAACTTTTAAAACGTTTTAAATAAAACAAATGTCTGACCGTTGTGCGCTTGATTATGACTATCCAGAAAGAGTTTAAAACATATTTTTGTACACTTTCATGTCTACCAAACATGTTGGGGCGAATATTATAACACTTTTCTGTAAATAATGGATAAATAGCGATCTGATCTGATTTCGATCTGATTTTGAAAATGAGTGGCCTTGTGTAGCACCAATGACAAGCAGGCGTAAGGTGTTGCACAAGCAGGCGTTTAAGGTCTGAGTAAAATCACAGTTGGTATCACGTCTTGGTAAACATGTGGGGTACTGTGGGCTTCTGCCACCGTGGTTTGGAGCTCTGCCCTGGGACCCATATGTTTGACTGAATCGTCTAAAATGGGATTAGAGGCGAACGGACAAACCACTGTAGGGCATCACTCATGATGGGCGATCAGACCCGTGGCAGTAGACTCAAATAAACAAAATAATTATTGCTTTATTATTATTATTTTTATACGCCTTAACACATTAAATTGTTGTCCATTTCTATTTTATTTCTTAATTTAAATGAGCGCCAATTTTCATCAATGCGCAACAGCATTTATCTTCGTTGTCTGCATTTCGATAGCATCAACAACAAGCAATCAATAACATTTCGATTAAATTCATATTTCTTTGTTAAAAGGAAGGGAGCCACTAGTGCGGCGAAAATGTTTTTAGATGACTTGACAATATGTTCAGTCTACATAACGTTGATTTTTATTTGTTAATTTGCTTATGTTTCACCATACAAACTTCATATGTAACCTGCATATTTAATTTTACCATTAATAGTACTGCTTTCATTAAGTCGTTATAAAAATTGTTTTAAAACGCTAGTACGGGAATATTGTTACTGTTCTGTGCTGTTTAAATTAAACACCGTATTCCTAATTGAACGTAACCAAAATAATAAAGCTTTTGTTTACGTTCATTACATAAAGAAATATTTTTCGCTTTATTTTTTTTTTGAGTTAGCTATGTGGTTCATTGAACATTTATAAAGTTATTTACGTTACATGGTAGGTTTATACGATCAGTGTATTATGTCATGTACTAGATCCGAGCCTAGTTCCATAGTTTCTAAGGTTCTCCTATTGCATCAGGCTGCAAAACCTTTTTGGAACCTTTGGAACCTGGAATTTTCAACAACGTCAGTGTAGTTTTCTTCAGTCTCCAATGGGTTTTGAGCTCCATGATCTAAAAAAAGCGCTTATTTTCTTGTGATTCCGACAATCAAATCGATCTCTATCAACTTTTAACAGTGTCATTCAATATTAAATGTTTAAAGCCCAAAGGGTAAAAGCCAAACAGGAGACAAGAGGCTCTTCCTCAAACTCGACCACAGCCGAGGTGATCTTAAGCGGCGTCCAGAGGCCACGAGTTGGCACGGTACTCGGGCTCAGGAGACACTAGCTTGCCAAGTCGCTAAATGTCTTAGCTACGGTACGCGCGGCCAGCGGGGCAGCCCACCACCGAGATGCCAGCTGCGCCATGTGCCAAGCCTGGCCAAAACTGCTGCTGGGTGGAGACGGGGTGGAGGCGGTGTTTCTTTCCTAATTCAGCAGCATCTGTTCATTATACTTCATATTTTATACGGAAGTGTTCAAATATACTAGTAACAAATACTGAAGCAACGAGATTGAACCGAGTAGGCCGACATTCTCGTGCTACATTATTTTGCACCAAATGGTGTGCTTTAATCATAAGTATGACAATTACACGAAATAATCATACAGTGGTTAAAATGTCACGGGGAAAATGTTTTCTGAAATTCTAAAGAGTCTAGTAATTATCATAGTCACCAGTAGCTGTATTAAAAGAACTTATGTTTAACTTCTCAACTCCAAATTTAAGACTAAATATAAAACAGACGTATGTTGTGTATTTTCTTAACAACAGCTACAGGCATGCAATACATTATTTTAGAACATTATGTTACTAGAGAATATTATAAAAAAAATAGACAGTTCATTTAAAAGGTATACAATACAGACTGCCAAACTATTTCTTTAAGATACACACTGACGGAAAAAACCCAACCATATTAAACAAAGAAATGAACATGTAACAAGTATTTTTGGTTTACTCAATGCAATTGAATAACCTAACATTTAGATGTTTTTTTCTCATATTATTTACCTAACATTTTTACGTTTCATTTTAAAAATGGCAAATTGTTAAAAATATTTAAACAAAGAAACATTAAACATTACATTTGAAGACCATCTAAACACTAAGACTATATTATATATATATATATATATATATATATAAATCATTGGTACATACACTCAAATTCACACATGCACACGCATGGTGCAGTGGAAGATTTTTACCATATTCTGTGCTTCGTGCGGTGACTCTTTCATGTCCCACTGTACCAGTTTCTGCATGCCTGCCACACCCCAGCAGTGCCAGTCATAGAGGCTGGCACAGATAGGCATAGCCTATCAAAATTCCACAGCATCTGCTCACTGTGGCAAGGTGGCACTGCGGAGAAAACGAGTGCAGAGGAGAAAAGATTGCGTTAGGCACAATTTTCAGTATGCTAGTCATTAATTTCTGGAAAATAAATATAGACTAAAATCTAATCTAAAGCTTCCTAGCCTAAATGTATTTCTATGTTTGTGTTAGAAGATAATAAGAGGTGAACTGTTGTCTCATATTTTCTTTTTGTGAGTGGTCAATGTGGTAACAGAAATATATTAGATTATTGCTATATGGCCCTTTTTGTGCCATAGTGCGTAAGCACAGTCTTTATTAGTGTGTTTATATCTTGAGTACGTATAAGTGTATTTGAGCGTCAGCACAGTCTTTATTAGTGTGTTTATATCTTGAGTACATATGAGTGCATTTGGGTTTTTGCTTATCGGCACAGATGGCGTGTTTTTGGGGGGGGGTGGGAGGGGGGGGTTCTGCTGATGCCATGCAATGGTCACATGGGCTTTGGTAATTGGGCGCCATATTGCCTGGTTTGCGGGGCTCTGGGAAAATCAGTCTCCCAGTTGGAACTGTCAGATGGCATTGAATCCAGCTCACTGCCCTCTACCCTTACATCCATTCCTTCTTCTGAGTCTTTTCCTCCTATAACTTGTACATTTTTCTTAACCTTACCATATCACACTTCTTACCAGGTTTGCTAGAAACACATTAAATCTGGCTAATGCTGATATTATAAAAACAATGCATTTGTATATTAACCACCTTTATTCCATTCATATTCCTGTTTTTGAATAGTTTTAGTATTGTGTGGAAATCAATGTGGCAGTTTTTAAGGCCTTTCTGTGTGGAATTTGCATGTTCTCTCTGTGTCAATGTGGGTTTCCACCAGGTACTCCAGTTTCCCCCACAGTCCAAAGACATGCAGGATTAGGTGAACTGGATATAGTAAAATTCCCCTTGTGTGTCTGTGTTTGCCCTGCAACAGACTGGCCATTTATTCAGGGTGTATCCCACCTATGAAAAGATTGTATACTGATGCAGACATGAACTTCCAGTAGCTTCACCAGAAATCTCATTATTTATTTAGAACAATGCAATGTGTATATACAGAGCTGCAGCGTGTTATTCATGTATGAGGTGTTTGTTAAGTGATGCTATGTATGCAGATGTTTGTATGCGTGTATCTTTAGTTCAATATATTCTGCTTGTGGCTGTGAACTAGATTGTGTGTGTGTGTTGTTTAAAATTGGACCTTGTATAAGAGTGTGTTTTAATTGAGGAACAGATGTTCATCAGATGAGAGTAACCACATTTGGTTTCTTTCCTCTAGCCAGTCACAAGATAGCCATTGTGGCTATGCTGGCATACAACTGCTCTGCTCTACACAAAGTGTGGCATCAATTTAGGAAAAACACACCACTTGGGAGGCTGGGCATGGGCATATTTCCCAAATTAATATCAGTATGTGGTATGGACTGAGTACTTAAAATTGACACTATTAACAATCATTTAGAATCTTTGTAACGCTAGCTAGCTGTTGAATTGAAACATGCTGCTTTATCAGTAGTCATGTTGAAATGTTAAATTCAGCTGCTATCATCACTAGATTTGACTGACCATTTGTGGTCTAATAGTTCTCAATATTCAACTTGGCACACAAACACACATATGCAAACATATACTCTGCCCTAAGAGTACATTCTAAAATTTCACAGAGGAAACTGTGAAAAATCTTGCTCCTGGCTTTCAGTATGTCCATCTCATAACAATAAGCCACTAGACCTAACTGAAAAATACTGTGGATGTATTTAAAAAAACCATAATGCTATACTCCTCAACATTTTATTTAAATGGGCAGTTATGCTCACATATATTAGGTCATGAAAACTATTAAGCTTTGTTCCAGGTTTATATACAGCCTAATATTGTTATGTAATTAACATTGTGAATTTTAGTGGTTGAGCATTTGCATGTTAAGGCATAATTCAGTAATAGCTAAAGATAATTTGAGCCATCGATCCATCATCTATACCATCTCTGGCTGAAGTAGGAAACCACACTGGACAGGTGGCCAGTCCATCACAGGGCTAACACAGAGACGCACACACACACAGACTAATTCAACCTGACCAGCATGTCTTTGGACTGCAGGGGAAACCAGAGCATCCAAAGGAAACCTAAAGGAAGATGGAGAAAATGAAACTCAGCACAGAAAGGCCACATGGTCAGCCAAGCCTCAAACCAGGGAACGTGAGTTGACAGTGCTTTCCACTGAGCTACTGTGTGACCCTAATCTGAGGAAAGTTTGGTGAAAAAGTATATGTAGGAGGACTGGTTAAAACACTTTTCATAACATAACACAATTTTAATGTCATGGGTTTATTATACTCATTATGAAACATGGCATTAAGGGGGAAAATTGTTATTGTATCTTTTGTATATCTGCCATCTATTCAAAAGAAGTAATCTTCTGTAATATCATGACCCTAATAAACATGCTTGACAGGGATGAATCAGACAGTGCTAAAAGATTCTTCCATAGGTGTATGAAAGCAGGCTGAGCCAGTGACCAGTTCTTCTCTGTCAATTAAATATAGGTTGTTAGTATTAGTTAACCATTAGTTAATATATATTTGTGAATATATGTTTGTCAAGTGGCATATACTACAGTGATTGTTTTTGATGTGCAGAGCTACTGACTGGACCAGAGTAGGATCTATTAGTTTCTGTCATTCCTGGGATACCATTGTAGGTGCAAGCTGTGATCATTACTATTACTATCTTGTTGAATATTGTTGGTACAGGCTATGGCTGTGGCTATCATTTGATAAAACGGGGCTAAGCATCTGGCCGAACCAGAGCTATTTCCCTTAAAAAATAAGTATCATTCAAGTTCACTTTATTAGGTATACTTAAGAAAAGGTACTTAAGAAGAGGAAAACGTATATATTTAAGTATACTTTATGTAGTAAGTGTAACAATATCAATGTACTATAGTAGTATACTTGTAAGTGTATTATTTCAATATTCCTGTAGCACATTTTTTAAATATATGAAAGCACATATTCTCAGTAAACTAGTAGTTTGTATACTGCAAGTATATTAGTACACACACACACACACAAATACTGTTATACTGTTTCTTAAAATTAACTGGTCAAACAGAGTAGGTAATCACATCACATCATAATCACATGTGCTGGTCACTCCTGGATGATGCACATAGCAGGCGTTAACATACTACACAGGATGGATTTAAATTGGGAGATGTGAAAAGTATTGATGGTCTCAGATGTTGACAACATGCTTACAGCAAATTATTTTCCTAAGAATTTTGGAGAGTTCCAATATTGGACACTAAGCCTATCTAACCTCCTCTTATTAAGATGTTTTTAGTGGACAGCCATAGTCACTGCCCAGGGCATAAAGATGGTCTTTATGCACAATGATCCTCAGTCTGTGATTCTGGTTAGCTTGGAGGTGTTGTTTTGCAGGGCAACCCTGGCTGTCTGCCAGGTGTGCCTGCAGGATTGCACCAATTGCTCTGCAGAAGGCACTCCCACCTCCAGCTTCTGTCCAGCTCCTGTTTGCTCATTTGTTTCAATACAGAGGTTTCAATTACCATAGATCATGGTGGAAAAGTTTTCTTTTTCATGACTATTTTCCTCTTTCTTACTGACCCTTAGAATTAACTGGACATTTTTTGCAGCAGTACCTATAACACATTTGAAAATAAGTAATTTTAAGCATTTCTAAGCATTTTTCCCTGTTGTTTCCCTGCTGATTTTTTTCGTGTATGATCTGGACTGTTTACTGTTTATCGATTGTTCTCTGCCTGCCCTTGATTTGGATTGTTTACCATTGTTAATTGTTTGCTGCCTGTCTTGACCTTGGATTGTGTTTTGGATTCTGATTATTTGCTGCCTGCCCTGACTTCTGCCTGCTTTATGATTACTCTACTGCTTTGTCTCTGCTACCTCTTTTTGCTGTTGTTTACCTTGCCTGTTGACCATTCTAATAAAGAAGCTGCATAAGGATTCTAACTAATCTGACTCTTCGTTACAGAAGACTTCGCCATAACCCGATCCAGCAGTTCTCTCGCAATTGTTGTCTGAACTAACAGTTCAGGCTTCGCAGCTTGCTCTACACCAACATCAACTCAGCCGCCTAACTACACTCAGGGAGGAGTTGGTAAAAGCGTTTCAAGGAGTGCGTCTAATGTCACAAGATCCTACCACACCCGCTGCTGCACCATCACCGACTCTACCACCCACCGCCTCTGCTCCAGTAAGCCCCGTTTAGCTTTTCCCGAAAAGTTTGACGGCTCCCCATCAAGATGCAAAGGTTTTTTGCTTCAATGTATGCTCTTCGTAAATCAACAGCATTCCCTGCATCCCACAGACTCTAGTGGAATAGCTTTTGTTTGCTCTCTGCTCACCGGTAAGGCACTGCACTGGGCTACAGCGGTGTGGAGGTTAAACGGCTGAATTTTCCCTACTTTTGATATCTTTTTTCAATGTTTCCACAGAGTTTTTGAACACCCAGCAGGAGGTAAGAGCCCGGGTGAACAATTGCTGATGTTTACTCAGGGTAAACTTACTGCTTCAGAGTACGCACTCACATTTCACACCCACAGCTCAAACGCAATGGGTGGAGGACATGCTCGGATACGTCGACCCTGTTCTAACCCTGCTCCATCCACCCAGGTAAACCTCTCCCATGTTGAACCCATGCAGCTAGGATATACGCACCTTACTCAGGAGAAACGGACACAACACATCCAGAATCACCTTTGCCTATACAAAGGGAGTTCTGGCCAAATCAAAGCCACATGTCCAATCCGTCCCAACCCAGATCGACTCATACTGAGTGCTACCACTACTTCTATTCACGCAGTTACCATTGTTATGGCAGGCCAAATTATATCCACCACTGCGCTAATCGATTCAGGGGCCGCCGGTATCTTCATATCTAAATCCTTCTTCAAGAGCACCATGTACCCTTAACCTCTCCTGATTGCTCCCTAACAGTGGAGGCGTTTGATGGTCACCTATTAGGAGGGAGGATTAGGATGGAGTCACCCCGCTGACTGAAAACCTTAAGCTATGTGTTGGAGTTCTCCATTCAGAGGAGATTCAATTTTATGTCATTGCCTCTCCCAATCATCCCATTATTTTAGTTTTACCCTTGTTAAGGCAGCATGAACCAGTCATCTCTTGGAGAGAGGGAGAACTACAGCAATGGGGCGTTAACTGCCATGATCAATGTTTAAAGAAGGTTAGTCGCTGTATTCAACCTATAGTTCAAGTGATCCACTCACTACCTCAAAATAATACCGTCCCCGCTAAATATTATGACCTGTTAGAGGTTTTTAGTAAGAAGGCTTCACAACTCTCCCCACACTGTTCAGTAGATTGTGCTATTGACCTGGTCCCCGAGGCAGTTTGCCCTAAGGGGCGCATCTTCCCTTTATCTCAACCTGAATCAGAGGCTATGAAGAAGTATATTCAGGAAGAGTTAGCCAAGGGGTTTATAAGACCCTCAAATTCTCCTGCTTCCAGAGAAGAAGGATGAGGGGTTGAGATCTTGTGTAGATTATCGTGTGTTGAATGAAATTACTACCAATTTCGATATCCGTTACCCCTAGTACCTACCGCTCTAGAACAACTTCGTTCCGCCAAATACTATACTAAACTTGACCTTCGCAGTGCATATAATTTGGTGAGGATAGAGAAGGGGATGAATGGAAAACCGCCTTCTCTACCACGTCTGGTCATTATGTGTACCATTATGTGTCATGCCTTTCGGTCTAGCTAATAGTCCCTCAGTATTCCAGTCATTCATGAATGACGTGTTTAGAGATATGCTCGAGACGTATGTTATAATTTATATTGACGATATCCTGATCTATTCCAACTCACTCCAAGAACACATCCATTATTTAAGATTTATTATTAAAACGTTTACTTGAATATCAGCTTTACGTTAAACAAGAGAAATGCGAATTTCATCACACCTGTACATCCTTTCTGGGATATATAATTAGTTAAGATGGTGTTGCAATGGACGAAAAGAAGGTAGAATTCATTTCCAATTGGCCGCAACCCAAGACCGTGAAGGAATCACAAAGATTTTTAGGCTTTGCAAATTTCTACAGACGTTTTATCAGAGGCTTTAGCTCAGTCGCTGCCTCACTTACGTCATTAACTAAACAAACTGCTAACAAATTAAGATGGATCCCACAGGCCGAAATAGCTTTTAATGAATTAAAGAAAAGATTTACTTCCACCTCAATTCTAAAGCACCCTGATTCAAATTCAAATTTTATTTGTCACATATGAAATCATACACAGTACGACATGTAGTGAAATGCATTTTACGACTGTCTTACGTAGAAAGTAAGTAAAAATTTAAAGTTCAAAAATTTAAAGATTTAATGTAAAGATTTAAAGTAAAAATTTAAAGTGTGGCAGTATGTACAGTCTGCATATGTAGGATAAATATATAAATATATATGTGAAGATGTCTAAATATATATGTAGATGTCAGAGTGCAGAGTACAAATTAGTGCAATTTTTGCAACAATCAGCTGAGGTAGAATGTTATGTCGTGTGGGGGTATGTCCAGAAAGTCCAGATTCTAGGTGTTCTGGTCGAGGGCCCGAATGGCCTGCAGGAAGAAGCTCCTCCTCATTCTCTCTGTGTTCGCCTTCAAGGAACGGAAACGTTTCCCTGACCGCAACAGAGAGAAGTGTCCATTGTTGGGATGGCTGAGGTCCTTCATAATCTTCCTGGCCTTGGTCCAGCACCGCTTGCTGTATATAGTCTCCAGGTCAGAAAGCTTGGTGCGGATGGTACACTCGGCTGATCATACCACCCTCTGGAGAGCTTGCCTGTCCTGTTTGGTGCTGTTCCCAAACCAGGCTGTAATACTTCCCGTCAGGATGCTCTTAATGGTGCAGGTGTAGAATGTCTTTAACACCATTGAGGGCAGTTTAAAGTCTTTTAGGTGTCTGAGATGATAAAGATGCTGCCGGGCCTTCTTCACCAGGGTGTTAACATGACAGGACTATGTCAAGTCCTGCGTGATGTAAACACCTAGGTACCGGAAACTGTCCACTCTCTCCACTGGGGTCCCATCCATGGTGAGGGGCTGGTAATTCCTCTCCTGCTTTGTGCTAAAGTCCACTATCACGTCTTGCTGACGTTCAGGAGGAGATTGTTGACCTGGCACCATGTCTCCAGGTTTTCAATCTCCTTTGGGTAGGCCGTCTCATCATTATTGGACATCAGGCCCACCACCACAGTATCATCCGCAAATTTCACGATGTTGGTGGAGCTGGAAGTGGCCACGCAGTCAAAGGTATACAGTGAGTACAGCAGGGGGCTCAGAACACAACCCTGGGGGGCTCCAGTGCTGAGGGTGAGTAAGGGTGAGACATGGTTGCCCACCCCTACTGCCTGAGGTCTGTCTCGCAGGAAGTTGGAGATCTATCGACACAGGGTTGGGCGAAGGCCCAGGATCTCCAACTTAGTGGTGAGTATGGAGGGAATTATGGTGTTAAACGCTGAACTGTAGTCAACAAATAGCTTTTTGACATAATTCCCCTTCATGCTGTCCAGATGGCTTAGGGCTGCATGATTGAGGTGTGCGATGGCGTCCTCAGTAGACCTTTTGGGACGGTACGCGAACTGTAGTGGGTCCAAGGTGTCAGGTAGGGAAGAAGTGATGAAGTCTCTGATGAGTCTTTCAAAGCACTTCATCACTACTGAAGTCAGGGCCACTGGGCGGTAGTCGTTCAGGCAGGCAGGCTGGGGTTTCTTGGGGACAGGAACAATGGTGGACCGTTTGAAGCATGTCGGGATTGTAGACTGTTCCGGAGAGAGGTTGAAGATCTCAGTAAACACAGGAGCAAGTTGGTCGGCACAGGCCTTCAGGACCCAACCCGTGATGCCATCTGGTCCTGCTGCCTTCCTGGTATTCACTTTCCTGAATGCTTTCTCATGCTGTGCTCCGAGATGATGAACGCATTGTCCTCTCAAGCATGCTGCTCGTGTGTGCTGCCTATAGTGCTGTTAGCACTGCTAACGCCGGTAGCGCTGTGAGCTGCAGCCTTGAAGCGAGCATAAAAGGTGTTTAGCTCGTCTGCCAAAGAAGCGTCCACATTCACCAATCTGGAAGATGGTGTTTTGTAGTCCGTCATAGTTTTTAGTCCCTGCCACAGACTCCTAGAGTGTGTCCATAGCGCCGCTTTGCCTCCTTCACCACTCTGTGCACGCTGAAGGATGCAGCTTTATACTCGTCCATGTTACCGCTGACAAGCCCCGTGTTGTACACAGCGGAGCAGGATCTTAGAGCATCGCGGATGGATTTATCCACCCATGGCTTCTGATTAGGAAACGGTCTGATGATAGTCTTGTGAACTGTGTCATCCGCTAGTTTAAATCCCACAACCGCTTCCGTAAACATGTTGACGTCATCATAGCTGCACCGGAACATGTCCCAGTCTGCGTCCTCCAGAGTGTCCTACCGAGCGGCCACCCTGATCTGGACCTTTCATTTGTAGTTGAGGTAGATGCCTCCAATACAGGTGTTGGTACCATACTATCTCAATGCCATGGCTCTCCTCCCAAACTTCATCCTTGTGCATTCTTTTCCAGCAAGCTATCATCTGCTGAACGTAACTACGACATGGGTAACCGCGAGTTATTCACCAAGAAGTTAGCTCTTGAAAAGTGGAGACACTGGTTAGAGAGTGCTGCTCACCCATTTATTGTTCTAACCGATCATAAGAATTTAGAATACTTGCATTCTGCCAAGAGGCTTAACCCCAAACAGGCTAGATGGCCTTATTTTTTACCAGGTTTCAGTTCACGGTCACTTATC
>JAZGTI010011448.1:0-16623 GCA_036877585.1 Botia kubotai
TGGTAGTCTACCTGTTACATTAATAGGGTTAGCCTACAAGTTTATCAGTCTAGTAGATTACATGAATAGGGTGGTGGTGACTGCAGCAGCAGAGGTGGCCTGGGGGTGGAGTCAAATTCCCGGCCTGAATTATTGTCCCAGTCCGCCACTGGTTGGGGCCCCCTAGTAGTGTTATTACTAATAAAGCAGATCTCTGGGGGCCCCTAAAGGGCGTGGGCCCTTAGAATTGTTCTAACTTTCCCCCCCTTAGCAGCGCCCTGAGACCAACTATGAAGTCATTTAAAATGATAGACAGCAATAGAAAAGGTTTGCCGGCCATCAGTATGTCTTCACAAACATATAGGTCAATGTATAATTAGAGATATGTTTGGCATTTGAAAATGTGAAGAAAAAGGTTCTTCAAAATATTGTACATGACCCTTAATAAAACCCTTAAATAAAATACTTATTTCATTAGCCAGCTTTAGGGTTACCTGGTTTTGGACTTTTTCCAAAAAGCAGATGTACATAGAGATAGTATACATTCCAGTCAACCATGTTGCTGACAAAATAAACCTGTTACATCTACTGGGTAACAAAGTTTACATTTTTAGTATTTTGGGCCTATACTCAACATGAAAGCCTAAAACAAGTGAGCACATTTTCGTAAACATAAGTCTTAGTCAAATGTTCTTGTTAAACTTTGCAGCAATAATACTTGAGTAAAACTGCTGAAGATCTATTTAATCAACACAGGTGTGCTATTTTCCAATTTTCAGGAAAAAGAGAAAATAAACTTTGTAGTGTACATGTATATAAAGGAATGGAATATATTACATCATATGAGAAATGTGACATTAAGCAAACCATTCCTTTTTTTATTTTTTTCTTATGGTTACTGGGTTGACAAGGATTTTTCAGGCACATAAAATAAGGATTATCGCACTAACATTAATTTTTTTTGAACAATACTTCTAAATGTCTCTAAATGATTATATAATCTAATTAAAAGTGAAAATATGAATAGATATGAGGTAATTCTTAGGCTTAAATACAGAGCAGAATAAGCAACTTGACAAAACCAGGCCTATATTTGGTATAAACCTTTTTTTATATATATAATTTTGTATTTTATAATTTTATATATATATTTTGTTATATATAACAAATATAATATATATATATTTGTATATATATAATAAAATATATAAAATATAATATATATTTCTCACATGTAGTGGCCTGGAAAAATATAATTTTGTACTAGAAAAATAAGCATTGTGTCACAGTTATGGTTTTTTAATGTTTTTTCCTTTTGGTTTTCCTGGTCTTTTGTTTTGGTTTACTTCAGTTTGTCCTTATTTGGTCAGTTTCCTGTTCTTGTTTAGTAATTAGTTAATTCCCAGCACCTGTTTTACCCTGTTCTGTCTCATTATTTAAGATTTACATTTACATTTACATTTAGTCATTTAGCTGACGCTTTTATCCAAAGCGACTTACAAATGAGGATAAGGAAGCAACTTCAAATACAAAAAGAGGCAACAGTGAATAAGTGCAATAGACAGGATCTCCTTTCGGTTCAGTTATTTGTCTGTGATTGTTGTATGTTCGTGGATGTTATTTGTATATGCTTTGTTGCCTGTTTTAGAAGAAAATTAAAGCCTTTTGTTTGGATGTTCCTAGTTTTGCTCCGTCTGTGTTCCCATTGTTTCTTCAGCCAGTGTCACGTTACACATTGGTGCTTTATATTGATGAACATATATAAAAAATATCGGTAACATAAATGGTCCTTTGTTAACAAGTAACTATGCAGGAAGTAATAGGTTGTACTACATTAACACTGAACTTAATACTATTAACTATTATTGAAGAAAGATTAACTAAACAGTAAGTAATAGCTAATTTAGGACAAAGGGAGTTTTGTTATTAGGTATTCGATAATTGCTAAAAAAAAATACGGACCATTATTCTAAAGTGATAGAATTATGATAGAATTACCCATATGCCTCCATCGCCATCTCTGTTTGCCAACTCAACATTTGCCACCAAGTCCGACCCCCAGTTAAGTCAATACAAATGTATAAACCATTACTATAAGCTTTCCTTTTAAACCAAGTCACAAATAACGGCCCTCCCTGTTAAGCCTGGTTTCTCCCAGGGTGTTTATCATCTCCATTTATACATCAGTTTTGGTTCCTTATCACTGTTGCCCTGTCATCTTGCTTACTGGGAGACTGCTGACATTAGCTTAGGGTTCTGTAAATTCTGTTAATATCATTTTTAATATAATACACCTACAACAATATTAAGTCTTCATTTTTTATTTTCATTTCAATGTTTGTAATGTGAATGTACATTGCATGGTTTTATTACAAATGCTTTGTGTATAATAATTTTCCTGTTTTGTGTACTTTTTTCTTACTAAGGGCCATTTTTACAAAAACTAGAAAAGGCTGGTTTAATATGCTACCTGTCATTTTTCATGTTTATCATGTTATTCATAAACCTACAGTATTACAATCTTAGAATCTCATATATAACTCTATATCTTATGTGGAAACCAAAACTTTTAATAATACCATGTATTCTATATTATGTATTCTATAAATGTTATAATTTTCACTTTTTTTATTTTGTAAAGCTGTGTTGCAACAATTCAACATTGTGAAAACCACTATATAAATAAATTTGAGTTGAATTAAGGGGCAGTGATGCAAAATGAAGCTCATTTTGCATGTAAGACTAACAGGTAGAAAACATTTCATTTATGCAAATGCAAACTTTTAGACTTTTTAAATGAACATTTTTGTTCCTTTTGAAATAAAGGAACAGATGTAAAGACAGAATGTGCATTAAATATTGTGTTGAGGAAATTACACTTCCCTTTCAGTCAGTCACGTTCGACTGACGTATGGGGTCTTGCTTGAGAGCCGTATTACCTTTGCGTAGAAAAAATGCGCCAATGGGCATCGGCTCGAGAGGAAAGAGCCAATGAACATTGGGCAAGAGAGCTGCGCGCCGGGTCACGCCCACCCGGAAGCGGGTGTATAAAGCTGGCCGGCGCTCGCTTTTATTCAGATTCTTGCTGAGGAGCAGAGCGTGTGTAATCGCATTCGCTCCGCATCTTCGCGGATTTCGCCAGCGTTCTGCTGTGTTGGATAGTGTTTACCAGCGGTTCTATTCCGGTTTTCGGCGGTTCCCCTGCATGCTTCAGCAGACCGGCGTTCTGCCAAGCGATTTCCTTTGGTGAGTATTTTAGTGAAAAAAACTTCTTTTTAAAGATGTCTTTTTGTCCGTGCGTTTCTGGGTGCGGTCGTTTCCTGACCTCATCCAATGGCCATGAGCGCTGTATCACATGCCTGGGCAAACAGCATGTTGAGGCAGCGTTCACGGTGGGGTCATGCCCTCATTGCGAGAGCATGCCCATCTCGACGCTGCGGTCATGGGTCTCTCTTGTCTCAGGAGATCGAGCCCCCTCTGCTGCTCCCCACTCTGCAGCCTTGCCTAAACGGCCTGGGCAGCAGAGCTGGTTAGCACTCTGGGAGACCTGAGAGTGGTGGTGGAGACTTCTCCGTTGGGCCAGTCCCCGCGGTCCTCCTGGTCCTCTACAGAAGGTCGTTCGCTGCATCGGAGAGTGGGCTGCTCTTCTCTGAGCCGGAGGACGACATTGGACTCCCCCCTTCGGGGCGGGCTGGCTGACTCTGACTTGTAGTTGACAGCCGTGCTTGCCCGGGCAGCCGCAGCCATTGGGCTGGAGTGGAATCCTCCACCCAGTCCAGAGCGCTCGCGGCTGGATGATTGGTTTCTGGGAGCCGCTCGGGAAGCTCATTCCCATCCCGCCCCAGTGCCTTTCTTCCCTGAGGTGCACGCAGAGGTTCAGAAGTCGTGGAAGGCACCTTTTTCTGCCCGAAGCCACTTCCCCTCCGCTCTCACTACCCTCGATGGGGACCAACCGCGTCCTCATCCCGAGCTGGTAAGGCGGCGCGCGTTGCCAAGGCTTACCGTGCGGCGGGTCAGGCAGCCTCCGCCCTGCACGCCATGGGCCATCCTGCAGGTTCACCAGGCCTTCACATAAGCAGGTCTACGAGGGTAGTTCCGAGCCAGGGTTGATGCAGGAACTGCGCACGGCGACCGACCTCGCTCTCCAGGCGATGTCCACCCTGGTGGTCCAGGAACACCACTTGTGGCTAAACCTTGCAAGGATGCAGGATATGGACAAGGCCCGTTTTCTTGATGCCCCCATCTCCCAAGGTGGCCTCTTTGGTGACACTGTTGAGGGCTTTGCCCAGCAGCTCTCTGCAGTCCAGCGTCAGACAGAGACGATTCGGCACATCCTCCCTGCCCCCCCGTCGCCGAGGGCGTCCGCCTGCGACTGCTATATTTGCTCTGGTGAGGACCGGGCTGCAGCCCTGTCCCCGTCTAGCCAGCCATAGGAAGTCGACGCCCGCTCCTCAGGCTCTCTAATGCGTTCGCACCAACGATTGGTTCACCTCGATCGACCTGAAGGTTCGCGGTCGGGGGTAGGGCGTACCAGTACAAGGTCCTTCCCTTCGGGCTCTCCCTGTCGCCCCGCGTCTTTACCAAGGTCGCGGAGGCCGCCCTTGCCCCATTACGGGAGGTGGGCATTCGCAACCTCAACTATCTCAACGACTGGCTCATTCTGGCCCACTCTTGACAGCAGTTGTGTGAACACAGGGCCCTGGTGCTCCGGCACCTCAGCCACCTGGAGCATCTCCCCAACAGAGCATCTCTTTTCTTGGTATGGAGCTGGACTCGGTCACTATGATGGCGCGCCTCTTCAACGAGTGCGCGCAGTCACTGCTGCGTTGTCTGAACAAGTTCAGCACCAAGACGGTGGTCCCACTGAAACTCTTTCAGAGGCTCCTGGGGCATATGGTATCTACAGCTGTGGTCGCTCCGCTTGGCCTGATGCTTATGAGACCACTGCAGCACTGGCTACACGACCGGGTCCTGAGGTGGGCGTGGCGCCGCGGCGCATACCGGGTGACTATCATACCGACGGGCCACCAAACCTTCAGCCCTTGCCTTTCTATGGGCCGGGGTGCCCTTAGAACAAGTGTCGAGGCATGTTGTTGTGACAACGGATGCCTCCAAGACAGGTTGGGGCGGGCTCCTGGACAGGATCTCGGCCCCTGTGGCACATCAATTGCCTCGAGTTGATGGCAGTGCTCTTGGCTCTGTGCCGTTTTTTTCCATTGCTGCGGGGCAGGCACGTGTTAGTTCGCACGGACAACACAGCGACTGTGGCATTTCTCTTACTTGCGTCGCATGTCTCAACTCGCCCGCCGTCTCCTCCTCCGGAGTCAGCAGCGACTCAGGTCGCTCCACGCCACCTACGTTCTGGGCGAGCTCAACTGTGCGGCCGATGCGCTTCATCCCCAGGCGGTCCAGCCCTGTGCAAGGTCAGGGAGGACAAGGAGCTGGTCTTGCTGTTTGTGCCATTCTGGCCCGCCCGGACCTGGTTTTCGGACCTGGCGCTCCTTGTGACAGCCCCTCCTTGGAAGATTCCCCTCAGGAAGGACGTTCTTTCTCAAGTACGGGGCACCATCTGGCACCCGCGCCCCGATCTTTGGAACCTCCATGTGTGGTTCGTGGACGGGACGCGGTGACCCTGAGTGACCTGCCCCCGGGTGTGGTAGACACTATCACTCAAGCGAGAGCTCCTTCCACCAGGCGCGCGTACGCCCTGAAGTGGAGCCTCTTCACTGACTGGTGTTTTTTCTGTGGAGAAGACCCCTACACTTGCCCGATCAGCTCTGTGCTGTCCTTTCTGCAGGACGGGTTGGAATGAAGGTTGTCACCTTCCACCCTGAAGGTGTATGTGGCGGCTATATCAGCCCATCACCTGGCAGTAGAAGGTGAGTATTTAGGAAAGCATGAGCTGGTCATCAGGTTCCTACGGAGTGCCCGGAGAGTGAACCCTCAGAGGCCACCCCTCTTTCCCTCCTGGGATCTTTCTGTAGTCCTCTCTGGGCTGTGGGAAGCTGGAGTCAGTTGAGCCTAAGGGTCTGTCGCTCAAGACAGCGCTCCTGACCGTGCTTGCCTCTATCAGGAGGGTGGGGGACCTGCAGGCATTGTCGGTCAGTGAGTCATGCCTAGAGTTCGGGCCTGCCTACTCTCACGTGATCTTGAGACCCAGGCCCGGCTACGTGCCCAAGGTTCCCACCATGCCTTTCAGGTATCAGGTGGTGAACCTGCGAGCGCTGCCCTCAGAGGAGGCAGATCCAGCCCTTACTTTGCTGTGTCCAGTTCGCGCCCTGCGCATCTACGTGGACCACACTCAGAGCTTCAGATGCTCCGACCAGCTCTTTGTCTGCTTCGGAGGGAGGCAGAAGGGGAAGGCCCTCTCCAAACAGAGGTTGGCCCACTGGATAGTGGATGCCATCGCCTTGGCTCACCATGCCCAAGGCATGCCGTGCCCCCCTGAGTGAGGGCTTACTTGACTAGGAGTGTTGCCTCCTCCTGGGCTTTGCGCACGGCGCCTCTTTAGCAGACATCTGCAGAGCTGCGGGCTGGGCGACACCCAACACCTTTGCGAGGTTCTATAACCTCAGGGTAGAGCCTGTATCCTCCCGTGTGTTGGGGCCCACTGGCTAGTGGGTGGGAGGACGGGCTTGGTGTCTTCGCTTGCATTACGCCTCCCCCCTGGGATAGGGGGACTTAGACAGTTGTATTCCTTCACAGTGGTTTCCCAGTAGGTGAACCCTACGTTGTGATTCCTCCGGTACCCACCGGCAAGCAGGCTCAGCGGAGGAGCTTCACGCCAGGCCGGGGGGTAGTGATTCCCCCTTGGTGATCCCTCATGCGTATCTTCCACGGTACGGTTCCCCTATCGGTAAACCCGTGTCTTTTCCTTGGTGCCAGTACGGCTGCCGGTCTCTGCGGGCAGTGAGCCGTCCCAGTAGGTAGAACCTGCACAGAGACTTTTCCATGGGTAGTACTGCCGGGTCAGTCTATACCTTATCTCCACACATTAGCTTCTTTAGCGGGATGTGGTCTCGGCAACACCCTTCATCTGGAACGGGCGTTTTTCCCCAGTGTTTTTCGTGGCAATCTCGTGAGAGGAAGAAGACCCATGCACCGAGGCGCCTTCTCCTGGGAAGGGCTCTGCACCCGACTGGGTTGCGGCATGCTGCCTGCACGGAGTGCTGGGAAGGTTACAGAGTCAGAGGAACTGTTTTACAGAGGCACGCTTTCGCCTGCCCGTACTGACATTCCTAGCCCGTAACGTGGGTCGGCTTGTGGTATTTTCCACAGGGACCCCATACGTCAGTCCATTGACGTAACATCGAACATGACTGACTGAAAGGGAACGTCCTGGTTACATATGTAACCCCCGTTCCCTGAAGGTGGGAACAGAGACGATACGTTCTCCTGCAGCAAGCCTAATTCACCGCTAATTGACAGGGACACACCTCAGCAAGAATCTGAATGAAACCGAGCGCCGGCCGGCTTTATACACCCGCTTCCGGGTGGGCGTGACCCGGCGCACAGCTCTCTTGCCCAGTGCTCATTGGCTCTTTCCTCTCGGGCCAAAGCCCATTGTTGCCCAGTGTTTTTTCCTACGCGAAGGTGATAGGGCCCTCAGGGGGATGCAGTCCTTTGCAGTCAACTGTACAGGGTTTCGGAAGGCTAATATGCCTTGTTTAGCAAGTACAAACTTCCCTCTATTCCATACATATAATTTACTAACACAAGTAATAACACAAGTCTCTCTGTTGGAAGTAATTAGATATCGAAGTTGCTCTGACTTTTACCCTGTTGACACTGCAACAGAAGAAATGTTCTCCACTGTGTCCACTTTATGTTTTTCTTTATGGTTCTGCAGATTCTTTAATGAGCTGAAACTCCTCTCACATGAGGAGCAGTGGTATGGCTTCTCTCCAGTATGCATTCTTTGGTGGGTTTTCAAACAGCTTACTCTAATAAAGGTTTTTCCACACTCAAAGCACATATGAGCACTCACGTTGGTGTGTATTTTTTCATGCTCCTTTAAATAGAAATAGCTGTGAAAAACTCTTTCCACAAACAGTACAAAGATAAGGCTTCACATTTGCATGACTCTTCATGTGTGTTTTTAGCTTTGATGCTAAAGTAAATTTTTTACTGCACTGATCACAGTTAAACTCTTTCCACACTGATGGCATGTAAAAGGTTTCTCTCCAGTATGAATTCATATGTGTGCCTTCAGGTGACTTTCTTCTGTGAAACATTCCACATTGATGGCATGTAACTGGTTTCTCTCCAGTGTGGATTCTTATGTGCCTCATAAGGCCCGATTTATAGGTGAATCGCTTCCCTTACTGATGGAATGTGGAAGGCCTATCTCCAGTGTGTTTTTATGTGTTTCTGAGGTGTGTTTGACTTCTGAAACTCTTTACACAATTATGGCATGTGAAAGGCTTCACTCCAGTGTGAATTCTCATGTGATCTGCAATCCGTTTTAATTTTTTGAAACTCTTCCCACACTCAGTGCATTTGAAAGACTTTATGGCTCCTAGTCTCATAGTTTTTTGTTTTAGTTTCTGATACTGATGTTTCTTATTGACTTAATTTAGTTCAACTTTACCATCCTTTTTCAACGAAATGTCAAAAATCACAAAGGGTTTTCATAAATAATTAACTAAACTTAATAAAAATACAACAAGTCCTGTAATATTTTGTAATCATTTCATCATGCTAAAGGTAAATTCTGACATTCTTGTGTTAAATCCTGTTTTTGAAGCTTAACTGAAAAAGCACTGCACCTGCAACACAAGATCATAGATTCAACTCCCATACATATTTAATGTTTTTCTTGAGTGTAATTCCACCAAATCTGTTCCAGGTTATGTCCATACAAAATAATTATCACTTAGATGCACTTCTATTCCATATTTACTTATAGGTTGCATTTCTTAATGTTTCCTTAGTATGTTTCACTGGTTTTATGATTTTCTAACTGCAGCCAGCAGATCTATTGAACTGCTTAAAGATTTTCTTTAATCATCAATAATAAAGAATAAAAAATGTCCAACCTTTTTGTTCCTCAGTATCTTGGACATGGTAACTTTTCCATGTTTGTCTGCAGCACTCATTAGTAAATTGCTGTGGGAAGGGCTTCATTAAAGGCACAAATCATTTTCGCTGTGTTGTTGTGAACAGGAGAGGTTGAGGAGACATCGTCACTGGAGAGTAAGAAATACACTTACAATTAAAGAATTAGAATTTTTAAGTTTTTTTAAAGCACAATTAACATTTAAAACACTGAGCAGCATCATGGTTTCATTAACCGTCCAGTTTTGCGTCGCCATCTGACAACAGCTGTGCGCCACACGTCATTATACGATTTGTACGTCATTGCACATGCACAGAGCTTTCTAGTTTCATTTTCAATCCGACTAAGTGTTTACATGTCCTCTTGATCAGATTAGAAAAGGTTTAAACCAGCCCTTACAATCCGATTGAAATTTTGATCGGACCTGGCCAATTCAGTCTAATTGATGTGTTTACATGTGACTTTTTTAATTCTAATTGTGCTTCTAGTCCTATAACCACCATATTATTAGGGTCCATGTAAATGCAGCTACTGATAATTAGTTATTACATTACATGAATCATGTAAATGACATTTCCGATTCAAAAAAGCCTTTTTTGGCTTGCATCACTGGATATTACTTTCTGTGGTTTACCACTGCTATTGTAAAACAGTTTGCAAATGTTTACATCATGAGTGGCATTCTTTTACTGTAACCCCTGCTAAAATTTGACCTTGGTTTCTACGAACAGTAAGTGTCGTTGAATTTCATTCGATTAGCCATCGCTTGGCTTCTGTGATCAGTAACTCTCGCCTTTTTTATTTGATTGGCCACATCACTCAAACATTTTTACACTAAGGAGCACTGTTAGACCATTAGACCAATAATGCAGCACCAAAATTGTTAGGTATATTTAGGCAATTATTAGAACATTCAACCTCGAAAAAAATGGCGTGTACGGCCCTGTGTATAAAAACAGAGTCAATCGCGTAAGAGTTATGCTAGAAGAATTGCTATTATTTCTGCAGTAAATACAGAAACTTTAAAGTGTGGAATGTAAACTGCTGCACCCGTTATTCTGGGGTCTGGATCCTTTGAACCGTCTGTATATATTTGTACTACATTATAGTACTTTTGATCAATGAATTGTTGCACTGTTGAACTTTCTAACTTATTTGAAACCTTATTTTGCTTTTCTTCATGCAACTGTAGATCAACTAAAGGCATAGGGAATAACCAAGAAGGTATTACTGACAAAGCTACAGTAGGGGCAATATTGATGTTACCCAAACCCACATCCTGAGCCTCTTTATTGGCATTAATCATTAAATTAAACAGGCAGTCGACCAGGCAGTTAAGCAAACATTTAAATCATTTAAAAAGTATTTAAAAAGTCCATCTTATATTGTTTGTGTCAAGTAGTGCCTATGGCATCCATTAATTTTTGATATGTGGTGATGTTTCTGAACCGAGAGGAGTTGGGATCTGCCAATGTCTTATTGCTCATGGTATGCAAAGGTGCAGGCGATAATCATCACAGATCTGACTAAACCAGAGATGGGCCTGTCTGTCTTGGGTGTCCCTGTGAACCCATGGTTGAGACATGGAAACAAAAAAGCTGATATTAGCATAGAGTTAACTAACATATAATGTAAAGGTTTTACAAAAAAGATAAATGTTAGTGTTAAGGTATGATTAGTGTCAACATGTTTGAATGAATTAGGTAAATGCCTGGTTAACAGGCAAAAAACTCACTAACAACACCCATAGTATTTATTTCTCCAGCTTCCTATGATTTTTTTTTAATTACCTAGCTAATTTGCTTCATGTAAGATATAATGTAGATGTAATGTAGTTCATCTAACTATATCTCAATAATGAAAATAATAATAATAGAAAATTACCTTTAAAGTTGCCTAGGCTGTCAAGCTGCCATCTCTTGCAAAACTGTCCATCAGTGCCAGCAACAATCTCAGTCACTAGAATGAAATTTCAGATTAAGTAAATTACAATTTCACGAAACACCTCTCTTCTAAAACACACGAACAGTGTTAGGAATGATGCTACAAATGCAATGACTGGACAAAATTCCACAGAGCATATGTGTGTGTGTGTGTGTGTGTGTGTATGTGTTTTAAACCTTGCGTGAGTTTGTACAGCAAACAGCGTTGACTGAAAGAGTAAAACGATCAGTTAAAACGCCATACCCCAAGTCTCATAACATTACACAACCAGAGATTACTGCATGCAACGTTAGCTAACGTCATACCACTATGTTAAATAATGGTTGAATAATTGAATAATCACAAAATAATATGGACACTCAGAGCCACAGTGTCCATACATGTCCCAGCAACTTGTTAAAATGGGTCTTAAGGGCAATTAAATGTTTAATCGATGTATTTCATCGACTTCATTAGTCATTGTTTAAGCAGTGAAGATTGCATGTCACAGATGCACTCATTTACCGGTACAATTATAAAGCTCTCGACAGTTATTATTATTACTATTATTGATAAAATTATGCTGGCTCTGACAGAAACACTGAACTTGTTTCCTCTAAAGTTCTTGAATCAGACTTTTTCCTCACAAAACTGTGTGTGAATTTCCCGCCGGATTCTGCGTGTGAGGCAGCAACAGACAGAACACACAACATGTTGTTTTAATGCGGAACGCGCTTTCTGTCTTTTACAAACGCGATGAATTATTAAGTGATTGACAACGATCAAAATAAATGTAGAAATACAGGTAAATATTTATATTAACTTACTATAAATTCCTGACCGCTGTGAGCTGCTTGAACGTCAAGTCTGAAGGCAAGTGAAGAATCCAGAAAGTTTAGTGAAGAATGAACAATTTTGACGCAGTAACTGGGTCAGAATAACCCAACCAGATGTTCAGCTGTGAATAACCCCCTCAAAACTCATTGACCCATCATAAACAACCCAGCAAAGTGTTTACTGTACCCCAGACAACCCAGAATTATGACCCAACACATTTAACTCAACAATGTGGTTACAGAAACAACCCAGCATTTCTTTGAGTGTAACCTCAAAATCCAACGTACAACAAGATGGCCCTTTTTCCCTTTGCAAATGCAGGTTTTTACTCAACTTCTCATCCCTATATCTTCTTAATTCATCTGACAAATTTGCATTACTGTGTATTTTAGCAAAGGTTCCTGCTAGCACTTCTGCTTTTTTTACTGTCTGATATTACTTGTTTTCCATTATACATCAGTACAGTATCAGGCATGTTTCCACTTCTTTGTATTCCTCCCATCTTTCTTATCATATTCCATACTGTCCGTATGTTTCTCCTCACTATGGCCTGTGCTCTTTTATAATTAATAAAATCATTATTGTTAAAGGATCTTCTCACTTTTTAAGCGCTCTGTTTCTCCTTGTAATTGCTTCATTATACTCCTCATTCCACCACGGTACTCCTGCTACCTGTCTTCTTACCTCTTCAGATGTATTTTATTATTAATAAAATTCTACCTCTTCCGTGAAACTACTAATATGTTCCATTTTATTTCAACATATTTCCTTAAACATACCCCAGTCAGCTGATTTAAACCTCCACCGTGGCATTTTTTCCACCACAGTTCATGCTATATTTTCCCCAATTTTACAAATAATTGGAAAATGACCACTACCTATAGTGCTTTGTTTTAATACTTTCCAATCACATTTTCCAGCTAAACTTTTAGAAACATTTTCCAGGAGATACATCAATTCTTGTATAACTTCCATCATTAATGCATACTAATCCTCCCCAGTCAACCATTTTTTCTACGATCCTTCCATTATAATCCGTATTTATACTCCCCCATAACATACTGTGAGCATTAAAAGCAATACACCATATTACCTTTTGACTACCATTTCCTCCTGTATTTTCCAATGCATCATGCTTAAGTCATCACACACATTATAGAAGTTTATTCTAACACTCCGAGCTCCTTTCCAAACATCCAACTGTAAGGGTGGTTTCAATTACAGTGGTTCAAGCTGTAGGAATGCTGAAATAACTAGAAAACTGTTAACAGCAAGATGGTTTAACACTGTATATTTTCTGTCAATTTCCACCCTTCTGCTACTTATACCATCGACGGAAATAAGCGCAGTTAAGATAGCTATATGTGGGAGAGCGTTGCTATAATGATAATATTGTATTGCACTATGTTGCTTTTAATTATAGCTTTAAACTAGTTGGTACAGAGTTTATAGGTGAAAGAATTTATTAACATTATTGCCTGAGGTTATACAATGAAATGGTTACAATGAAGATGCATGTAATTGGTAAAATAACATATGCAGTTAACTTTAAACAGTGTATGTGAAGAATATTACCTTAAAGAATAGAAATAGAGAAAGACAAGAAAGGAGAGGCCTGAAAGTTGGTAATATCTTACCAACTGAAAATAATATCTTACATTCCCTTTTTATCTTTCCTTGACCATGTGACTGAAACCAACCTAAGATAATCAAACTGACCAATCATAATACCATGTTTAACCCCCACTGTACTGAACAAATGGCAGACCCCCTACATACAACACAAACATCTCAGCCAATAGCCTTTGATCTCTATCAGCTTATATATGAATGCAAAGGGTCCCTTTAAGCAAGGAAATGGGGTTGTGACACAGCAATAAATGCAATTTAATATTCAACCCTACACACCACAATAACCTCTTGTTCCTTACTTACCTCAGCTATTCTATATCCAATCCCTTGCTTAACAAAGGTTGCAACCCCACCACCATTTCCTTTATTCCTATATCTACAAACTGTAATATAACCTTGTGTTTTAAAATTTAGCTGAGGTTTGAGCCATGTTTCTTGAACACAAATAATATTCAGACTATTTTCATGACTTGAAATAAATTTTTTAAATTTTGGACCATTAGCAATTAAACCTCTTGCATTCCACTGCAGGATAAATATTACCATTATGAGCCGCCACACGATATCTGACTGTTTACTGGTTGAATCTTCAGCCTTTCGTTTATCATTTCAACTGAAATGCCCTCTAACTCCAAATACTTTTCTGCAGCTTTGATAGTGATTTTAATTCTCTCAGTCCTGCTTTCAGTTTGAGCAATTCACCACTTCTGCTATAAAAGCTAAAAATGACACTTTGCCGGTAATCTTTTCATTCTCTTTCCCTTGTTCTTCCAGCATTATGTTTGTTTGTGGTGCTATATGACTAGTTTCCACTACCTATGAGTTTATTTTACTTTCTTTAAAGCCTCAGCATATGACATTCCTTCAGCCACTCTGATACTTAAGTTTTACTGCATTTTTCCTCAATATACATCCTCCATATCCTACACTATGATCTCCTCCACAATTACAACACTTACGGTTTACACCTTGCTCACATTTTCTGTACTCATGTTCACCTCCACATCTTGTTTGATCGGCACACGGCTGCTACCTGACCGTATTTTTGCCATTTATAACATCATAGCGGCAAGGGAACATATGGTCTGACATTGTAACTTACAAATCCTAAACAAACTCTCTCAGGTAATCTATTCTGGTCAAAATTGATCACTACTTTCAGGCTTTTCATTATTCCTAATACATTTAAGCCTTGTGACATCTTTCACTGCTGCTACAGTTAAATTACTTTTAATATTCTCAGCTGGTACATCAGTTGGGATCCCTGTTATCACACCCCTGATCCAATTCTTTCTTTCTGGAATTGAGCATTCAACTTTATACCCAATGAGAGTTTTCATTTTCAGTGCCATTTTTGTTGCCTACTATCTTCGCAAAACAGCAATAATTTACCATCCTCTGTGTTTTAATGCTTTCAGTCGTTTCAATAGCTTCTTGAATTGCTTGTATTAGTTTAGGGTTAATGGCAGTAACGGAGTATCAACAGTACCTTATATTCCTCTTTCCTCCTTCTTTCCTGTTTTTTCCCTTTTCACTGTCTGATTCTGATACTTGTTCCCGACTTCTTTTCCGATTTCTTACTTTTTTCCATTAATTACCAGCATTGCTGCCACTATCTGAAAAAGCCATCTCGTCCTCCATTTCCATCACTTCCAGTGTCTACACCACTTCCTACCATCAGTGCTCAAGTCACAATCCAGCTGTTGCCAAATGGCCTCACCATCCCCTCGCTTGCCTTTCATCAAACATAACTAATAAAAACTTAATTTACCTTAATTTAAAAAATTTGCAGCCACATATCTACCATTGTCCACTCAGCGTTCACGCCACTGATTTTAATGGCAGTTGGCAAACCAACTTAAAAAGTGAATTCCCGCCACCTACTAGTAAGGAGTGTGGCACGCACGACGGTCATATTTTAAAACATATTTAAAAAAAACAACATTAACTAGATTGTATTAATCAATCCTGTTTCTTTTAGATAAATGAATAATTCACGATATATTACTAATTTCTATGGCCCATCTTCTATCAGAACCTGGAGTAATACATTATTTATTCCCAATGAGCTTAATCCTTGCATTAATCAAAATCTTACATTTATGAATTTGTCAGATGCCAAATTCATTCAAGTCATACATTTTTGTCAACACGTGCTCCCTGGGCATCGAACCCACAACTTCTGCGTTGCTAGCGCAATGCTCTAACAACTGAGCTACAAGAACACAGATTATAAAATCTTGCACTTACATATGCCTCACATTCCATGAGTGTTTTCTGTTGTTTCTATTTGTCCACACTTATCACAGTTTCCTGGTTCATGCTTCCCAATTCTATAAAGAGGTTGATTTAATGCACAATATCCAATACACATTCTGGAAATTAATAATTAATCCTCTTTCCTGTTCCCAAACTTTCTTCTTTTTGACCCAATTTTTTCTTGAATGCTATATAAACGTCTACCTTTTATACCACTATCTCACTCCTTTTGCCATATCTTTATTTCATTTGCAATTTTACCTTTTACTTCTGCTTTACTTAATGCTACTTTAACATCAATTTGTAAATGTTTTAAAGCCTGTTTAGCTAGATGATCTACCTCTTCATTTCCTTTTACTCCTATGTGAGAGGGCACCCACAAGAATCTAACTATTAGCTCATCTTGTCTTATGCTAAATAAACACTGCATCACTTCATAAACCATATCTTGTCTTGTTATAAATACACCACTTAAAACTGATAGGAGCTGAAAGGGAATCAGAACATATAACAGATTTAGTTAGTTTTGTAATACCAGCTCTTTGTATCCGTAGCAATGTCATTGATATTTCCTTCAACAAGTCTTCTCTTTTTGTTTCACTAGCATTCAGACTCCTAAGAGCTGCAATAGAATCTGAACAAATGACTACTCTCTCCGGTCTTATTTCTTCTACCCACTGCAAACCTAAAATTATGGCAACTATTTTTGCTGTAAAAACTGACAATTTATTATTAATTATTTTGCATATAGTTATATTAAATTCAGGTATATACACTCCAGCTCCAACATGGTTGTTTCCTGGATCTTTAAACCCATCAGTGAATACTGACAAATAATTAAAATATTTACATTTACATTTAGTCATTTAGCTGACGCTTTTATCCAAAGCGACTTACAAATGAGGATAAGGAAGCAACTTCAAATACAATAAGAG